>SJYV01006435.1:1812821-1868652 GCA_006410875.1 Neotragus pygmaeus | reverse complement strand
CAATTGTACAGTAGTTTGGCATTGTACATTCTTTAGCATTGTCTTTCTTTGGGATTGGAATGAAAGCTGTCCTTTTCCAGTCCTGTGACCACTGGTGAGTTTTCCAAATTTGCTGGCATATTGAGTGCAGTGCTTTGACAGCATCATCTTTTGGGATATGAAGTAGTTCAGCTGGAATTCCGTCATCTCCACTAGTTTTGTTGGTAGTAATGCTTCCTAAGGCCTACTTGACTTCACACTCCAAGACGCTGGGCACTAGGTGAATGAGCACACCATCATGCTTATCTGGGTCATTAAGTCCCTTTTTGTACAGTTCTTCTGTATATTCTTGGCACCTCTTCTTAATCTCTTCTGCTTCTGTGAGGTCCTTGCAATTTCTGTCATTTATTGCACCCATCTTTGCAGGAAATGTTCCCTTGGCATCTCCATTTTTCTTGAAGAGATCTCTAGTCTTTCCCATTCTATTGTTTTCCTCTATTTCTTTGCATTGTTCCCTTAAAAAGGCTTTCTTATCTCTCCTTGTTATTCTCTGGATCTCTGCATCCAGTTGGGTATATCTTTCCCTTCCTCCTTTGCCTTTCACTCTCCTCTTGGCATAAGTAATAATTATTTCATGTTTTATGTATATTATAGTTTTTCCCTGGCTTTCTATGCTACATTCTTAAATCACCTACACAATTTTTACAAATAGTATTTTCTGAACGAGTTCCAATGTTTTTTGCTCCTTGAAAAAAAAATGGAAAATATTTTTGTATAAAACTCTAAAGCATTCTTTGCCTGATTCTTTATACCAAGAAAATAGTATAAAGGAAGTTACATCACAGAGTTATTGAGCTGCCAAATATAGCTGAACTGAAGGGTCAAAATTTAAAGCTACTATATTATGACCAGCCTAGATAGTATATTCATAAGCAGAGATATTACTTTGCCGATTAAGGTCCGTCTAGTCAAGGCTATGGTTTTTCCAGTAGTCATGTANGGGAAAACTGGTCAACCACTTGTAAAAAAATGAAACTAGATCACTTTCTAACACCACACACAAAAATAAACTCAAAATGGATTAAAAATCTAAATGTAAGACCAGAAACTATAAAACTCCTAGAGGAGAACATAGGCAAAACACTCTCCGACATAAATCACAGTAGGATCCTCTATGATCCACCTCCCAGAATACTGGAAATAAAAGCAAAAATAAACAAATGGGATCTAATTAAAATTAGAAGCTTCTTCACAACAAGGGTTTTGTTTTTAGTATGTAACTCTCATAAACCCAAAACATTTTATTGAAAAAATGTTTCCTTAAGAGAACTGCTGTTTCCCCTGAATTTTGTGTAGTGAGCAGGAGCCTATGGGGCCTTCCCAGGATCTAGCATTCCCCCATATCCTCTGCTTGCCTTTCATTTACAGATAGCCTGTAGTCTCTCAGGTCTCTCCTGAGTTGCAAAATCCTGGCTCAAGAATTAATGACTGAAAAGGATGTGAACATGTAGGGAGAAAAACAGCAGTTCAGCCTGGAGAACTGGTAACCAACAGTAAATCAGTCATATTAGCAGTCACTTAATCTTTAATTCATCCCCAAAGTATCTAGATAATACTATCTGATCCACATTTTGTCAGTGGGTTTACAAATATTAAGACAAGCTGCCTCATGAAAGAAGTTAACTATATGATGATCAGGAGCAGGTAGCCCTCAGACTTACTGAAGCGTGAGGACAGATAATGTTAACACCTTTGACACTGCATTGTCACCTCCCATCAATCAGTTAGAGAACTGTGTAGACACTGGTCACATACCTGGCAGGCCCCTGCCTCACGCTGTCTTTAAAAATGCTTTGCTGAAACCCACTGGGGAGTTCAGGTCTTTTGAGCATGAGCTGCTTATTCTTTTTTTGGTTCCCTGTGATGAATGCTACACTTTCCTTCACCACAATCTGGTGTCAATGGATTGGTTTTACAGTGTACAGGTAAGCAGAATTGTTCGGTTCAGTAATGCTGTTGTTTAGTTGCTAAGTCATGTCTGACTCTATGGACTGTAGCCCACCAGGCTCCTCTGTCTATATAATTTCCCAGGCAAGAATAATGCAGTAGGTTGGCGTTTCCTTCTCCAGGGNTACAGTGTACAGGTAAGCAGAATTGTTCGGTTCAGTAATGCTGTTGTTTAGTTGCTAAGTCATGTCTGACTCTATGGACTGTAGCCCACCAGGCTCCTCTGTCTATATAATTTCCCAGGCAAGAATAATGCAGTAGGTTGGCGTTTCCTTCTCCAGGGGATCTTTTTGACTAAGGGATGAAACTCACGTCTCCTGCATGGCAGGCAATTCTCTACTGCTGTGCCACAATGGAAGACTTTTCAGTAACATTAGCAGTGAGTGAGTGATAGTCATTCAGTCACGTTCAACTCTTTGTGACCCCATAGACTTATAATCTGCCAGATCCTCTGTCCATGGGATTCTCCAAGCAAGAATACTGGAGTGGGTTGCCTATTCAAATTTATTGTGATATTCCCAGAGCTTCATTAGCCATATCAGTGACAGTCCTTGGAATCAAGCAAAATTACTTGGTTAGTAAAGGACTTATTTCTACATCATAATTATAAAATGCTTCTAACATGAAAACATTTACATTTTCTGTATCTTGTCTACAACTTAGCACATAGTAGCGCTGATAAGGANCGTAGCCTCTTTCTGTTTCCCAGAGAGGAAGACAGGTTCCTGTTCTTGTCTTTAATCCTACTTTTGAGTCATATTTAATTGAGGGACATGGTGAAAGGGTGGTTTTAACCACCCTGGTAGGAACTTAATCTTATACAGCCCAGCAAAACCAAGACATGGATCTTCCTTACAGGCTCCTTTGAACAGCTGGTCCCAGAATCACCACAAAGGAGATCAGAAATAAAACCTCATCAAGATAAAAGAAGAGGAAAAAAAAAGAAGTGAAAGGATAGAATTCAGGAAATTGGTTCTTTAATTTAGAAGACTAGAATATCATCTGACATAGAAAGCTTTCACCATTCTATCTCAGATATAGCTAAAAGGTTCTAAAGCTGTTCTGTGGTACCCAGGCATGCCCAGAGAATAGCTTTCCTGGTGATGGGAAGCTGCTCCTAAAACTCCCCTCCCAGCTGCTTTTGAGTCACTCTCTTCTCTCAACCATCAGCTCAAAGCACCCTCTGCTCTGGTCATATCAGCCCTTCTGATTTTCTGGGCTATGGAGCTGNCCCAGAGAATAGCTTTCCTGGTGATGGGAAGCTGCTCCTAAAACTCCCCTCCCAGCTGCTTTTGAGTCACTCTCTTCTCTCAACCATCAGCTCAAAACACCCTCTGCTCTGGTCATATCAGCCCTTCTGATTTTCTGGGCTATGGAGCTGTCTTTTTCATCTTTTGAGCTGCAATTTCTGATCTTATAGATCCCAGCACAGGCACAGGGATGGCCACATCGATTACCCTGCAGCAAAGCTGTTGCTGTATACCAGGAAGAGATACTTAATTACAGTATACTTAATTACAGCTGAGAAACCTGGCCAACAGTGTGAACTTGGTGAAGGCCCTTAACTTTAATGAGACTAGTGTCCTTGCCTTAGCAGAAAAACTCGATGTAGTATTACCTAAAATGGGTACTATAATAAGCAGGAAATTTTTTATTAAAGTGCAGCAAATGATATATGCTAAAGAAATGACTTGTTTTAGTTTATATGATTTGCCATTTATTGATATTATGATAGTGGTTTATTGGAAATGGAGGTGTTTTCATTTTTTCTGTGACTTGTGTCACAGTACCTGACTGCAGTAAAGATTCTTCACACATGCATAAACCTTGTAGTTCAGTTTAGTTGCTTAGTCATGTCCGACTCTTTGTGACCCCATGGACTGCGGCATGCAAGACTTCCCTGTCCATCACCAACTCCTGGAGCTTACTCAAACTCATGTCCATTGAGTCAATGATGTCATCCAACCATCTCATCCTCTGTCGTCCCGTTCTCCTCCCACCTTCAATCTTTCCCAGCATCAGGGTCTTTTCCAAGGAGTCGGTTCTTTGCATCATTTGCCCAAAGTATTGGAACTTTAGCTTCAGCATCAGTCCTTCCAATGAATATTCAGGACTAACTTCCTTTCAGATTGACTGGCTTGATCTCGTTGCAGTCTAAGGGACTCTCAAGAGTTTTCTCCAGCACAACAGTTCAAAAGCATCAGTTCTTCAGCACGCAGCTTTCTTTATATTCCAACTCTCACAAACCTTGTAAAACCTTTCAAAACCCTGTCGAAATTTCTGTTGTCAATTTTACTTACTGTATAAAACTAGTTCTGTGTAGGATGCATTCATAAATTTAAGAAATAATTATTATGTGCCTATAATGTACAAAGTGTTAGGGTGGCCACTGAAGATAGAGTTGTAACTGAGGTAAACTGTCTCATTGCCTTCAGGAAGTTTAGAAGCCCATGGAAGTGTTAACAGGCTTCTAGAGGTCAATATGAGGACAGGACAAGTATTACAGCCAAAGCTGGCTGCATATGAGAGGGCCTGTGTGTCAGAAGGATTTTCCTCTGCCTGGTGACCCTGGTTCCCCTGATGGCACAAATATGGGTGGCTACAGTCTCAGCTACTGGTTGGCATGTTAAAAGTGCTGTGTCACCTTTGAAATCCAAGAAAGTGAAACAGGACTCTTTCAAGTACTAGCATTTCTAATGCTGGCTTTATTTGTATGTGATGGTGGCCATTTTTGGTAGAATAGTAATAGGTGGCACCGAGACTGTCCACTTCTCAAAGGATTCAGTTCAGAAAGCCATGCTATACAGCCTCGTGTTTATTCAAATTTCCTGGCTCCTTCCCTCTAACAGGCAAAGAATCTGACCTAAGCACCAAAAGAGTGTTATAAAATTCATGATTTTTGCTTCTTTGTATATCTAATGAATATATATGATTCATTAGATTTTCATGAAACTAATTCTGCATCATCCTATTTTCATATCTTAGAGGCAGAGGGGTATTGGTGTGGTGTGTGGCAGCTCAAGGGTTTGAACTCTAAGCACAAAAGCCAGCATGAATGTTCAGCCTCATCTTCAAACTCTCTGTCCTGCTCTAGAGAATATAAGGGACACTGTGCATTCGAGGAAGAAAGAAGCCAGCATGGATGGCAAAAAAAAGAAAAAAAGAGTATGAGAGAAAAAATGGCAAGCAGTTAAAATTGATGGGATAGATGGGGGGGGGCAGATTATATAAAAACATATGGCCATGTTAAAAAAAAAATGAGTCTTATACAAAGAAAAGCACATGAATTCAAAGTGTAAAAGAAATATCAGAATGACAAACATTCCCCTGGGAAAAAATACCTCAATATTGTAATTTGATTTTTGTGACTTCTCTTTGATATTGACTGAAGGAGACATAGGAAAACATTGGGTTCATGTTATATATATGTGCTATTTATATGTGTGTTTATATATAATTAACACTATCATACTACTTTCTAAAGGAATTCAATCTTAGAAACCATGGAGGATATTTGGGAAGCATGTTGAGGAGGCATCAATTGTAGGAGACCTAATGACTGGCTACTGAAGAGAAACTTATGAGAAAAATAAAATATGTTCATTCAATTAAAAAATGTACTGCATGAATTATATTTTCTAGACAAGATTTTAAATAAGGAAGGCTACAGCTGGAAATAGAACAGACAAAATTTCCCCACTCATGGAGTTGTCTAAAGGAGAGAGGCAGATAATAAACTTATAAACAAGGAAATCTAGAGGATAAGGAAAATGGAAGAAAATTAAATAGGAAAGAGAGAAAGAGCATACTCTCATCAAAGAAGCCCTCACAGGTAAGATGAGATTGGATAAAGAACTGGCGGGAGGAGAGGGACCCCCATGTGTACCCTCTGGAAAAAGACTCAGCAATAGGAGTGATGAAGGCAGCAGGCACTGGGTCAGAGGGCAGAGGAGGTCAGAAGGTGCGAAGATGTTTGGAAGGAATTAAATTAAGTTGTTTGCTGTACCATGAGCAATATTGACGTCCCATTTCCTCATAGAGTCCTTCAGTAAAATCTTTACAAATGGCTCTTGCCAGCATATCAAATACAGTTAATTACTGGGTCCTTTGTTTTAATTAGTCCTAGACTGTAACTCCAGGCTCTGCAAGAAAGGCCCCAAGTACCTGGATTAAAATAAGAATATGATTAAGGGAAGACCTATGTTAGCAGATAGATTATAGCTTTAAAATATTTAAGAACAAAACTATGGAGTACAGAAAGCCCTCAAGTCTTAGTCCTGTGTTTTTGCTGGTAAAGAGCCCCTCCTCTGCCTCAGATTCAGGGGCAAACCTTGGCTGACCCAAGCTAATCCACTATTTAATGCTGATGGTCATTATGTTCAGGGGTGGCACATGACCTAAGCAAGTGACCTTCAGAGCTTTTGACAGGGATTCTGGGTATCTTTAATGGAGCTACTGTATTAACACACGTAATACCAACATACGATTAAGATTGGGTGACTTATTTATCTTTGCATAATTCTAGAGGCTAGAGGTCTGAGATCAATGTGTTGGTGGGTTTATTTTCTCTTGAAACTTCTCTCCTTTTAAATGTTCATCTCCTCTGTCTCCAAATGATCTTCTCTCTGTGTATTTCTGTCTCCCAATTTCTTCTTATTATAAGGACACCAGTAATATTGGATTAGGGCTCTCCCTAAATGACCTAACTTTAACTTAATTACTTTTTTAAAACTCTATCTCCAGATAAAGGTAATTTACTTGGGGTTAGGACTTCAACATATGAAGTTTAGGAGGACACAGTTCAGCCCATAACAGCCCATAACACTGGGACTGATTTTCCTGGGAGTCATCCTAAAAGGTTTTCCCCTTTCACTGAAAATGGTGGTATGGTAATTTGAGGTCTTCAAGCATGAGCATGAGCATGAAAGTTGCTCAGTCGTGTCCGACTCTTTGCAATGGACCAGAATTCTCCAGGCAAGAATCCTGGAGTGGGTAGCCTTTCCCTTCTTCAAGGGATCTTCCCAACTCAGGGATCGAAGCCAGTTCTCCCCCATTGCAAGCAGATTCTTTACCAATTGAACTATCAGGGAAGCCATGAGGTCTTCACAGGAAGCAGCAATTCTATGACTTAGTGGGACAATGGAAGATCTTTTGTGACAGCTTTTGAATTGCTATATGAAATCCCATCTACAGTGACAAATGGGGCTTTTCAGTTACATAGGTCAATAAATTACTTTTACACTTACACCCATTTTGGTCTGGTTTTCTCTCCACTGCAATTAAATTATTTCATACAGATAAAGCCTAGAGTTAGTTCATTGATTTTATAAAAATAATAATATATAAGATTCATATTCAGACTTCAAACCACTTTTTCCCTACACCATCTGAAGTCTTTTTCTCAAAAACTCAGGGAAGTCAAGGTCTCCAGATAGCAATAGGATAAACAGATAAAAGATAACTGTAACACAAATAGAAATGCACTTTTTTCTTCTAAAAAAAAAAGCATTAAAATAGTATTCTTAATCTTAGAAGATTAAGTGCACAGTTGAGAATAAGAATTTCTAAATTCCACCATTATTTGCTGTGATACTTTTTGTTTGACTTTGAAACATAGGTTGTCTTCAGCACATCTGCTTAGTTGTAGTCTCCCCTTTGAAAGAAACACAGATATCTCCTCTGCTGAACACAAAATTTTTCTGCTCCAGAAATTTGATCTCTGGAGAAAGATGCATATTGAAACCTCGGGTCTATCCTTACTATATATCGTAGATCATTTTTAGGAAAGTAATCAGAATAGGAAGTAATAACTATTTATCTTTAATGACAAAGACCAACTCCAGAGACTCAATGTCATTGTTGTTGTTCACTCACCAAGCTATGTCCAACTCTTTCTGACCCCAAACTACCAAAATTACCCAGTCCAAACTACCCTGTAGCACTCCAAACTACCCTGTCCTTCGCTAACTCAGATTCATTTGCTCAGCAATGCTGCCTAACCACCTCATCCTCAGTCTCCGTCCTCTCCTCTTGCACTCTATCTTTCCCGGCATCAAGGTCTTTTCCAATAAGCTGGCTTTTCTCATCAGGTGGCCAAAGTGTTGGAGCTTCAGCTTTAGCATCAGTCCTTCCAACAAAAAGTCAGGGTCAATTTCCTTTAGGATTAACTGGTTTGATATCCTTGCAGTCCAAGAGACTCTCAAGAGACTTCTCCAGCACCATAGTTTAAAAGCATCAATTCTTTGGTCCTCAGCCTTGTTTGTTGCTGAACTTTCACATCCATACATGACTACTGGAAAAACCATAGCTTTGACTATATAGACCTTTGTTGACAAAGTTATGTCTCTGCTTTTTAATGTGCAGTGTACATTTGTCATAGCTTTCCTTCCAAGGGGCAAGTATCTTTTAATTTCATGGCTGCAGTCACCATCCACCATGATTTTGGAGCCCAAGAAAATGAAGTCTGACACTGTTTCCACATTTTATCCATCTATTTGGATAGAATGAAATGATCTTAGTATTTTTTAATGTAGAGTTTTAAGACAGCTTTTCCACTGTCTTCTTTTATCCTCATTAAGAGGCTCTTTTGTTGTTTACTTTCTGTTATTAGAGTGGTATCATCTGCATGTCTGAGGTTGTTGGTATTTCTCCTGGCAATCTTGATTCCAGGTTGTGATGCATACAGCCTGGCATTATCCATGATGTATTCTGCATATAAGTTAAATAAGCATGGTGGCAATATTGAACCTTGATTTACTCCCTCCCTAGTTTTGAACCAGTCCTTTGTTCTGTGTCCATTTCTAACTGTTGCTTTTTGTCCTGCATACAGATTTCTTAGGAGACAGCTCATTGAGCTTAGGAGACAGGTAAGGTGGTCTGGTATTCCTGTCTCTTTAAGAAATGTCCACAGTTTGTTGTGATCCACAGTCAAAGGCTTTAGCATGGTCAATGAAGCAGAAGTATATATATATTTTTTTTTTCCTTGCTTTTTCTATGATCCAAAGGATGCTGGCAATTTGATCTCTGGTTTCTCTGCTGTTTTTAAATCCAGCTTGTACATCTGAAAGTTCTTGGTACATATGCTAGCCTAGCTTGAAGGATTTTGAACATTACCTTGCTACCATATAAAATGAACACAATTGTACAGTAGTTTGGCATTGTACATTCTTTAGCATTGTCTTTTTTTGGGATTGGAATGAAAGCTGTCCTTTTCCAGTCCTGTGACCACTGGTGAGTTTTCCAAATTTGCTGGCATATTGAGTGCAGTGCTTTGACAGCATCATCTTTTGGGATATGAAGTAGTTCAGCTGGAATTCCGTCATCTCCACTAGTTTTGTTGGTAGTAATGCTTCCTAAGGCCTACTTGACTTCACACTCCAAGACGCTGGGCACTAGGTGAATGAGCACACCATCATGCTTATCTGGGTCATTAAGTCCCTTTTTGTACAGTTCTTCTGTATATTCTTGGCACCTCTTCTTAATCTCTTCTGCTTCTGTGAGGTCCTTGCAATTTCTGTCATTTATTTCACCCATCTTTGCAGGAAATGTTCCCTTGGCATCTCCATTTTTCTTCAAGAGATCTCTAGTCTTTCCCATTCTATTGTTTTCCTCTATTTCTTTGCATTGTTCCCTTAAAAAGGCTTTCTTATCTCTCCTTGTTATTCTCTGGATCTCTGCATCCAGTTGGGTATATCTTTCCCTTCCTCCTTTGCCTTTCACTCTCCTCTTGTCATAAGTAATAATTATTTCATGTTTTATGTATATTATAGTTTTTCCCTGGCTTTCTATGCTACATTCTTAAATCACCTACACAATTTTTACAAATAGTATTTTCTGAACGAGTTCCAATGTTTTTTGCTCCTTGAAAAAAAAATGGAAAATATTTTTGTATAAAACTCTAAAGCATTCTTTGCCTGATTCTTTATACCAAGAAAATAGTATAAAGGAAGTTACATCACAGAGTTATTGAGCTGCCAAATATAGCTGAACTGAAGGGTCAAAATTTAAAGCTACTATATTATGACCAGCCTAGATAGTATATTCATAAGCAGAGATATTACTTTGCCGATTAAGGTCCGTCTAGTCAAGGCTATGGTTTTTCCAGTAGTCATGTATGGATGTGAGAGTTGGACTGTGAAGAAGGCTGAGTGCTGAAGAATTGATGCTTTTGAACTGTGGTGTTGAAGAAGACTCCTGAGAGTCACTTGGACGGAAAGGAAATCCAACCAGTCCATTCTGAAGGAGATCAGCCCTGGGATTTCTTTGGAAGGAATGATGCTAAAGCTGAAACTCCAGTACTTTGGCGACCTCATAAGAAGAGTTGACTCATTGGAAAAGACTGTGATGCTGGGAGGGATTGGGGGCAGGAGGAGAAGGGGAAGACAGAGGATGAGATGGCTGGATGGCATCACGGACTCAATGGACATGAGTCTGAGTGAACTCCGGGAGATGGTGATGAACAGGGAGGCCTGGCCTGCTGCGATTGATGGGGTTGCAAAGAGTCGGACATGACTGAGTGACTTAACTGATATCCTGCTGTCCTAAAACATTCTCTATTTTTCTGTTTAAAGCTTGAGAAGAATTATAAATGGGAATAGTTTACAGTAAATCTAAATATTGTTGAAACTTTTATGTTACATTATCAACATGTGAGAATATAATGTTAGAAACTATTGTCAAACATGAAAACAACTTCAGGGGATAAGGGACTTTGAAGGAGGATAAAACTCACAAACCTCATGCATTAAAATAAAATGAGATCTTAGTCACCTGACAGGAAGCTGTATGGTCTAACTCTTCAGTCTTGTATTGTAGAGGATTCAATGGCAATGAAGTGGAGTTTCCTTGTTCTCAGTGATAAAGAATAAAGTTGCCTCCTCTGTAGGACATTTATTTATTCATATCTCGTCCTTACAAGTGTCTCTGTCTTCTTTTACCTCATGTCAAGAACGTTTGACCCTAGTCCTTATCTTGTTTCTGTTTTAGCATTTGAGAGTGGTCCTGAGATTATCTCATCTCTCATTCATCCTAGTCAAAAGTTAGGTCAAACTTTCAAAAATGTCTTTCAAGAAGCAATTGTACCCCATCCCCAGTGTTCTAGCACATCAGGTTCAGAGTTTTCAAGCACACAATAGGATAGAAGGGAGATATGCATATTTCCTCTACAGTCAACAAAAAGGACATTAGCCAGGCATCATTCTCCAGACAAAAGAGCCAGTTGTAGAGAAAAATTACAGATTACATCTGCTTCTCAGGACAATTGAATTACATTGTTCAGTCACAGATCTGTCTGGCTGTTTTCCACAAACTCGGATTAATACTTGGGCTCCCTTAGTTACTCTATTTGTTGAAATGTCTCTTGTAAAGCCAACTGTGGAAGAGTTTCCTCTAAAATTTAATTCTAAAGTAAAACAATTTGTAATTGCTTTTCAACTTTTAAAGGTAATTCCTCTTGATGTTTTCCAGTAGACCAATAAATACCACTTACTAGTATTTTATGTGTTGAAAACACTATCTCTGGTTATAGTGGTAAGGATCTTTAAATAAGTAACTAACACTAGAGAAGTAAGTCATTACAAGAGAGGAAATATATACATATATATACACATATACATATGTGTGTGTATATATATGTATATATTTGCCTCTTTGTTGATAATGCAGTTTTTCAGGGTTGGCTTTTTTTTTCTTTCCTCTGTCTTTTTTAACTAAAGAGATAACAGCACTCTCCAATAGAAATATAATAAAAGCCCATAATGGCAACCCACTCCAGTATTCTTGCCTGGAAAATCCCATGGACGGAGGAGCCTAGTGGGCTACAGTCCATGCGGTCGCAAAGAGTCAGACATGACTGAGTGACTTCACATTCATTCATATATCTCATTTAAAGATTTTTAGTTCCCATATTTTTTAAAAGTGTAAAAAAAAGCTTAAAATTAATTTTAATAGCATATTATATATTACCTTTAATTCCTATATGTGTGTACTTTGCCAAGTTGCTTCAGTCATGTCTGACTTTTTGCAGCCTTATGGACAGTAGCCCACTTGGCTCCTCTGTCCATGGGATTCTCCAGGCAAGAATACTGGAGTGGGTTGCCATGCCCTCCTCCAGGGGATCTTTCCAACCCTTGGGTAGAACCCATGTCTCTTACACCTTCTGCATTGGCAGGCAGGTTCTTTACCACTAGTACCATCTGAGAAGTCCTAATCTTATATATATTATAAATTATATCCAAATATTATGTCCTATAGCACATTAGATCTTGAATACAACATTTCAACATATAATCATATAGAAATTATTAATTAGATACTTCAAATTCTTTTTTCCATACTAAGTCATTGAATCTGGGATATATTTCACACTTATGTCATATCTCAATTCAGACAAAGCACATATCAAATTCTCAATAGATACGTATGTCTGATGACTGCCATACTGAACAGTGACAGCATGGAAATATGTTTTGTTTGCTCTCTGACTCACATGAAGTCATTACTTATCACTATTTATGTAAACTTTTGACCTTGATATGCTTGTAAGGAAAAGCCCTTCTCAAGAGAAAAAACACTTTATATCTCTGAATAATTGATCCTTTTAAACAATCAAGGACTTCCTTTGTGGCTCAGCTGGTACAGAATCCACCTGCAGTGTGGGAGATAAACCCATACTCAAAGAATTTCATTAGAGTTGTAAAATGCTGGCTCCCCAAATATCAGCAACATAGGCTTTTGAGAAGATAAAGTTGAGGTGCTGATCACAGGAATGGATAACACTAACTTAGCTTTGGTAGCATCTTAGAGATGAAATGCCAAGTCAGGATTTATTGAGAATGGAAAGTTTGGTGTTAGTGGATCTTCCATGCAGGGACTTGACTAGGATTGGGTAAGGATCATGATATAAAGTTTAGACTTGATATTAGAAATATCCAGTTAGGATTTTTGAGGAAAGAAATTCAAACTCTCTGTAGGTAAAGTCTTATTGATGCTTGCTATTGAATTGTGGTTGGGTATTCAGAAATTTCCTATGATGAACAGTCAAGTTATTTGTCTAGGCAGACTCTCCTAGAATAGTAAAGTTATCTTAATGAGGAAAGTGCTTCCCTGGTGGCTCAAAGGTAAAGAAGCCACTGGCCAATGCAGGAGATGCAAGATACATGGGTTTGATCCTGGAATTAGGGTGATCCCCTGGAGAAGGAAATGGCAATGCATTCCATTATGCTTGCCTGGGAAATCCCATGGACAGAGAAACCTTAAGGGCTACAATCCATGGGGTCACAGGGAGTCAGACATGACTTAAGTGATTTAAAAAGATCAGTGAAGAAAAGGAACACTTGATGTAGTCATGTCAGTGTAGACAGGGGTAGATCATTTTGCTTTCCAGGGTTGTGTGGGTGTATGTGTTAACTGCAGTACAAACAAAGTTCCAGCAGAGAGTAAATCCCTCCTTTTTCACATATCTGACAAGTTTGGGAAATATTTACACAAATGAGCTCTGTCTTTGCAGGTCCACTTCTATGTAACCAAACAGAAAATCAAGTAATTATAGGATAAATTGATAAAAATGTTTTCAAAAACCATCAAGAAATGTACTCTTGATCTAGATCAAATGATATAGATCAAATACCCATGTTCTTGAGGTTGTCTTTATTTATTGGTGAATAAGACACAGAAAACACCTACCCTCAGGAAGCTTGCTTTAGAATCAAGAGGATTGGGTAATTTTAAAAAGAAACAAGTAAGCAATAAAATCAGGAAATGGCATAGGTATGCTATTGTAGAAATAAGAATACACAATAATACTAGGCGGATGGAGAGATATTGCAAACAACTTTTCTAAACTGTGATGTTGAGTAGGGGCCAGCATAGGTCATATGAATATTGCTGTTAACTGTGACAGAGTGATCCCTGGCTTAGAATGGCCAAGCACAAATGTCCTGAGCAGGAGAGTCTAATGTAGTCAGGATGCAGAAACAAGGCCAATGTGGCTAAAGAAAGTTCAGTGGGTAAGGAAGGATTTGGTAAAAAAAGAGACAAGCTTCCTAAGTGTAAAAGGGCTCTGCACTAGCTTTTATCTCTGCTGTTGCTGTCTTGAAAACTCTCAATGATTTTTAAACAAATTCCTCTGTTCAAAAATTGTTGTTGTTCAGTGACTTAGTTGTGTCTGACTCTTGGCAACCCTATGAACCAAAGTACATCAGGCTCTTCTGTCCTCCACTATCTCCATGACTTTGCTCAAATTCATGTCCGTTGGGTCAGTGATGCTATCTAACTATCTCATCCTATGCCATCCCCTTCTCCTTTTGCCTTCAATCTTTCTCAGCATNAATAGTAAAGTTATCTTAATGAGGAAAGTGCTTCCCTGGTGGCTCAAAGGTAAAGAAGCCACTGGCCAATGCAGGAGATGCAAGATACATGGGTTTGATCCTGGAATTAGGGTGATCCCCTGGAGAAGGAAATGGCAATGCATTCCATTATGCTTGCCTGGGAAATCCCATGGACAGAGAAACCTTAAGGGCTACAATCCATGGGGTCACAGGGAGTCAGACATGACTTAAGTGATTTAAAAAGATCAGTGAAGAAAAGGAACACTTGATGTAGTCATGTCAGTGTAGACAGGGGTAGATCATTTTGCTTTCCAGGGTTGTGTGGGTGTGTGTGTTAACTGCAGTACAAACAAAGTTCCAGCAGAGAGTAAATCCCTCCTTTTTCACATATCTGACAAGTTTGGGAAATATTTACACAAATGAGCTCTGTCTTTGCAGGTCCACTTCTATGTAACCAAACAGAAAATCAAGTAATTATAGGATAAATTGATAAAAATGTTTTCAAAAACCATCAAGAAATGTACTCTTGATCTAGATCAAATGATATAGATCAAATACCCATGTTCTTGAGGTTGTCTTTATTTATTGGTGAATAAGACACAGAAAACACCTACCCTCAGGAAGCTTGCTTTAGAATCAAGAGGATTGGGTAATTTTAAAAAGAAACAAGTAAGCAATAAAATCAGGAAATGGCATAGGTATGCTATTGTAGAAATAAGAATACACAATAATACTAGGCGGATGGAGAGATATTGCAAACAACTTTTCTAAACTGTGATGTTGAGTAGGGGCCAGCATAGGTCATATGAATATTGCTGTTAACTGTGACAGAGTGATCCCTGGCTTAGAATGGCCAAGCACAAATGTCCTGAGCAGGAGAGTCTAATGTAGTCAGGATGCAGAAACAAGGCCAATGTGGCTAAAGAAAGTTCAGTGGGTAAGGAAGGATTTGGTAAAAAAAGAGACAAGCTTCCTAAGTGTAAAAGGGCTCTGCACTAGCTTTTATCTCTGCTGTTGCTGTCTTGAAAACTCTCAATGATTTTTAAACAAATTCCTCTGTTCAAAAATTGTTGTTGTTCAGTGACTTAGTTGTGTCTGACTCTTGGCAACCCTATGAACCAAAGTACATCAGGCTCTTCTGTCCTCCACTATCTCCATGACTTTGCTCAAATTCATGTCCGTTGGGTCAGTGATGCTATCTAACTATCTCATCCTATGCCATCCCCTTCTCCTTTTGCCTTCAATCTTTCTCAGCATCAGGGCCTTTTCCAGTAAGCCAGCTCTTCCCATTAGGTGGTCAAAGTATTGGAGCTTCAGCTTCAGCATTAGTCCTTCCATGAATATTCAGGGTTGATTTCCTTTAGGAATGACTGGTTTGATCTCCTTGCTGTCAAAGGGACTCTCAGGAGTCTTCTCCAGTACCACAGTTCAAAAGCATCAATTCCTGGTACTCAGCCTTCTTTATAATCCAACTCTTACAACCATACACGACTACTGGAAAAACCATACCTTTGACTACATGGACCTTTGTCAGTAAAATGATGTCTCTACTTTTTACTATGTTGTCTAGGTTTGTCATAGCTTTCCTTCCAAGGAGCATCTTTTAGTTTCATGGCTGCAGTCACCATCCACAGTGATTTTGGAGCCCAAGAAAATAAAATCTGTCACTATTCCACTTTTCCCCCTTCTATTTGCCATGAAGTAATGAGACTGGATGCCTTGATCTTAGTCAGCTTTTTCACTCTCCTCTTTGACTATCATCAAGAGGCTCTTTAGTTCCTCTTCACTTTCTGCCATTAGAATGAAATATCAACAACTTGCATATCTGAAGTTGTTGCTATTTCTCCTAGCAATCTTGGCTCCAGGTTGTGATTCATTCATCCAGTCTGTCATTTTGGAAGATGTACTCTGCGTATAAGTATTTATTTAAGCAGGGTGATAATATACAACCTTGCCATACATATTCCTTTCCCAATTTAGAACCAGTCCAGTTTTCCATGTCTGGTCTAACTGTTGTTTCTTGACCTACATACAGGTTCAGAATTGGGAAAGGAGTATGACAAGGCTATATATTGTCACCCTGTTTAAAAATTTCTTGTACTAAATCTTGCAAATTATGTAGCAGGTACTACTGGTAAACCATAGTAAGGATTTCAATTCACACATAGTTTGAAGGGTTTTTTTCCCTTTGCGTATTCAAGACACCTGAAAGTAATTAGCCCAGGACCAACATAGTTTCTGTGGTATCCGAGTTTCTAATTCCTTATACCCTGTTGCTCTGCTGTACAGGAATTTTAATCCCAGAAGGACCTTAGACTCCAAAATGACTGCTAGCACTCTAGCCATTACAGTTTCTTTCCAGCCATAATCAAAGTCACCTCTTGAATTACCATACCATTTCTACCTACCTCCCGTTAACTGATGTAGAAAATGGTCATACTTAGCAGCAAAGCAAGCTGAAAAATAAAGTCTTTATTCCAGGAAGCCATGTGCCCAGCTAAAAACTAGAATTTATTTTCCTCTGTAGAAAGAAGAAACCCATATGAGAGGAATATATATTGTCAGCTCGGCAGTACACTCTCACTTCTTTCTTTGACCTGATATACAGATTCATTTACACTTCCATTCATTCAACATTTATTTACTCAAAAATTTTATGAAAAGTCTGTTTGTGCCAGATTCATACTAACATCTGAGGAGACGAAGTTGAGGTTAAAAGTTGAATGTTAGAAAATAGCATAGGGAGCAACAGAGGAAGACCATAGGTATTTGTGTTGAAAGAATTAGAAAAAAACTGTCTAAAGAGATAGGGTCATGAATTACTAACTGCAAGTGTTGAGGAAACTACCCAGAGGATATGAGGTGAGAGGTAAGCTTAGTTTTACAAGGATAAATAACAGACAAAGAAGGGAAATGTATTTCCAGGTTATACCTTATGCCATGAAGTGTGATTTTGAAATAATATGTGAAATTTCTGCAGCTCTGTTATAATTATTAATCAGACTTAATAGACAGAACATGGTCACCAGCCAATTGTTTGATTAAACCACTTGGTGAGTGTATAGGTTCCCACACAATTGTTTTGGCTGCAGCTATCAGAGCAGATGATAAAGAAATGCTGATAAAAATGGATTGGCTATGTTGCAGCTTGGTTCACCAGTGGACATAATCTCAAGGATAAAGAAATATACCAGCTAACAGAAGAATCAGACATTGTCTTTATGTTCCAAACCTCTGGCTCCACACCCATCCAAACTGAAAAATCCCCCATCTACTCTCAGTCTCTCTCCTCGGCCAATCATTTTGCATCAGAGCCCCTGCAAGCCAGCAGCTTCCCAAGCTAGCCTGGGATTATAGGAGAGCATCTTGCCTATGACACCCTACCCAACTTTGAGAAATGATTCCCATATCCAGTAATGCTTTGCTCATCTTTTCCCAGAAAAAAAAATTTTTTTTGATAGAGTGAGATTTTGAGGAATAATGTTGAGCTTTAGAGAACAAACAAAAGGATTTCTCAGTTAGGAAAATAAGATATATTCAGAATTTTCAGACCTTTCAGACACTGTCTGAAGTCACAGTCACACCCCTACTATGAGGATGGCCGTCACCATCACAGTGCTGCCCTTCCCTGTGCCGCTCTTTTCTTAGGAAACAAACAAAAAAAGAGCTCTGTGATAAATCACTTCTGCAAGATGTGTTTCATATGTCAAGCACACATTGCTTCTAAATCAAATGCTGATACATGACTTCCGTCAAAAGTAAGCAGAATGCTGTAATTTATAATCATCCTGAAGCACACTGCAGAGAAAATGAAAGCAGACTATTAAATTTTAATGCCTGTTCAGTTCTCTGAAAAGAGAGTTTCTGGCCATGTTTGAAGCCAGGCGCTGTTCCCCATACCATTGTGCACAGCCCCCCAAAAAATAGTTTGTGCTTGCCAACACTTGTGGAAACTAATTGCAGAAATGATTTAGCTGTCAAAAGCTGCCATCCATTAGAAAGTTCTCCTGAGTACAGAAGGTGACGGTAGAGAAGTGGGTCCTATCCAATGCTTCCCTCCCTTATACTTTTTAACAATTGTCTGTTGTTGTGCAAGCCAGCTCCTCGCAGCAGGGCTGGGAGCAAATATTCATTGGGGTGTCATCTCCGCTTAGGCTCTTGTCCTGCACACCTATTCATCTGTGTTAAGTGAACAGCAGCATCAGCTCAAATTAAGCTGGCTTGAAAACAGCCACTGTTAATAATTTCTGCTGTGATTCAACTTAGCTTTGGCTAACAGGTGAAGATGTTTCATAACGGAGGCAATTACAGCTCTGAGAGCGCTTTCCCACTGCCTGTTTAATCAGAGGAATGGAACACTAGCTCCTCATGTGTAGGGAAGGGCCAGCACAGCCTCCATTGGGCTGCATTCGTTATCTGCTAGATTGAACAAGCTGCCTGCCGGGGACAGATGCTTAGTGCAGTGATTAGAATATAAAGCAATTGCAAAGGCTGAGGGGATTGGAGTCAGTCTCCTTTATCTCAACTTACTACATACTTTTCTGGTCAGATAACAAGTCTTCCAAACCAGTCTTTGTAGAGGAGGAATCATATGTATATCAATGCATGAAGACTCATGTATATTCATTCATCTGTTCCCTATATGAATTTTCCATTTAGAGTAGGAACTATTTTTTTAAAAAAAGGAGGGGATTCTTCAGTTCCAAATTCAGTTCCTTTTTTACTAGCAAATTTTTATGACAAGGAATATAGAGAAGCAGTAAGTATTAAACCAGTACAATAAAAATGCTTGCCAATTTTTCATTATTTTTGAAGATTGAAAAGTCCAGTGGTTTTACTCATTTCCAAACAACTTTCATATTTAGTTTTTTTTAAAGGAACATGGGTGGGAAACTTCAAAATATATAACCCTAAGTATTCACTTACATTATAAGGAAAGAAAATTGAAATTATGTATGTTTTGCTACTTTTTACATTATAGAGACAGCATACTTCCAAGCAGGGGGAAATCAATTATTCTAGCAAAAAGTAGTCTTTCAGGTCAACTCTGCATAACTTTAAATTATAGCAGAAATATAGCTGTGTACTTCCTAATTGTGGAGATTTTCAAATAATTCTTTTCTAGTCAAACATTTTTCCTCTTATTCTCAAAGAAAGTCAAGCAGTCTAAATTGAATTTTTATTCATTACAATTTCCTGAAATGTAGTTCTTAATGGTTTCTGATCTGCCTGAAGGCATGAATCTTAAACTACTTTTCCCCTCAAACCAAAGAACTAGGGAAATGAAAAAGACCCGTTTTTGTTACTGGTATTAAATTTCCATTGTATACATTAATCTGCTTCACAGTATTTTCCTTCAGCATATTTTCCATCAAGGGTCTTTAATAAAGTCCTTGGTAGGTTATGCTTAATGAGCAATTGATTACAGGGCTATATATCCTCAAACTGATCATGTTTTATATAAGCAGCAAAACAGCAAAGAAGGATGGGGAGAGGTAGTGAGAAGTTAGCCATATGCTTACTTTTCTTTTTAAAAATGCATTAAGAGCTTGGAATGGTTCTGATTTCATAACACCAAGGTTATGCTTAGAGCAATCTATTTCCATCTAGGTTTTTAATGGAGATTGTAGTCTTCATCAATTATTTAGGAGGCTTCCAAGGCTGTGTGTGTGTGTGTGTGTGTGTGTGTGTGTGTGTGTGTAATTGTGTGTATGTTAGTTTTGGGACCCAGGAATAAATAGGAAAAATAGAATGATAGAGTTTGCATTGCTAAATATATGGTTTAATGTTGTGTTTCAAACATCTGCTTAACAAGATAGCGACTTGCCTTTTTTAAGAGGTATTTTTCTCCCTTCATTCTTTAGAACCATTCATCTAGCCTCATCTTGGAATATTCTCAGCAAGAATCTACTGCCCACTGAGTTTCCCCCTGACAATTACTGTTGCTCTTGAAGCTTTGAAAACCTGTGTAACATTAGCCTATCTAGCCCAGTGAAAATGTCCTTACAGATTAGTGTAATGTTAATACTGCTGGCTCCCTGCTTTTGACCTGAAGTGGAATATATTGCGCTGCTGGAGCAGATGGAATCAGAGTTTCATTCGGCTACAGAGATTGGTTGGCTGCCTGCCAAAAATTCAGTGCTCGTGGCATGGAGGCTTAGTCTCAGAAAAGCAGGCTTGAATCTATTCTCTGCTCTTGAAGAGAGAAAACAAAAGTGTCACATAAGTTTGTGTGGAATCAAACTATATTTGTTAAGATCGTTCATCTGCAGATGTTTACCCAGCATTCAAGAAGTAATTGAATCTTTTGGTGTAAAATGGAGACATCTTTATTCAGTTTTGCTGAAAGACAGGAGACAAAAGCCAGAGCAAAGGATAAAAAAAGAAATTATCTGAACTCCATTTAACCTTCCAGTTTGAATGCCGATCTCAGCCTAAGAACACAAATGTGTACATGTGGAGTGTTTAAAGTCTGTCTCCTTTTTTTATGAGTGCAAATATATCTTAGTCTGAAATAATAAACCAAATTCATAAATGAAAAAGAGCTGTGTTATAGAGCCAAAGTGAAACAATTATGCAGATAGTTCCAAACCAGGATCTAAAACTCTAGGGGGTGAGGATAGAAGGGTGGAGAGATATATGTCCTAAATTATCCACACTAGCTTTTAGTGACTGCATCTTTCAGACAAACATTCAAGACCCCTGCTGATTTTGTGTGCACAGAAAGAGCCTGCAATCATATTCTTTCAGAATTGACTTGCTTTTTGAAGGTTTACCTTTGCCTGGAACCCTGGGAGCACTGGTTAAAAACCTTAATGACAGCAAAGTAAAACTGTACTGGTCAGATTTAGCAAATAAAAATGTAAGGCACACATTTAAATTTGAATTTTAGGTAGACAGGTGTCAAATAAGTATTCAGATAGAATTCATGATATTTAGCCTAAGTGTCTCCCAAATTTTACATGAGCCATGAGGCAAGCAATATTGGGGATATACTTACACTAAATGTTTATGCATTGTTCATATGACGTTTGAATTAACCGGACATCCTACATTTTATCCAGCAGTCAATTCCATGATGTACTTTTTTTTGTCTCACTTTTGGAACATAGTAAATTCTGCCCTACGTAAATTCCACATGCACACCTAACTTCCAATTAGCACGTTTTTATATTTATCCATAAGGTTATTTCTGAGTTTATTTTTTTCATATTTTCCTCTCAAGCACTGCCTTTCCACAGCAGTAAAACATATGCTGTTTTCTGGCTAAGTGGATGGGTAATGTAAGCTGTGATGTGGAGAGGATTCTTCTCTTATCCGTTCTCTCTGAGGGTGTCATTACAGAAACATATATATGTGCTTTTATCTGTGATAAGAGCTACCATCTGCTAGCTGCAATGTGCACAGCTTACCGTCTGAAGTGCTTATACATATTATGAAAACACACAGCTTTTGTGTATGTTGAGAATACATATAGACAGTGTTCTAATAAACCAGAATATTAGCTATTTGAATATATCAGATGGATGCAAGAGAGAACTGCATCTATGGACAAGAGCGATTAGAGCTGGCCCATTGCCATGCATATATTTATGCCAGTAGGATTTTTGTGACCTTTTAATATTGCATTATTTGCAACCTCTTCCCATATGATAATTATTTTAAATCAATGGAACCTTTCCAATGAGAAGAGGCCCTTTAGAAGCTTCATGCCAGGGATCCCCAATCCCTGAGATGTGTGGCACCTATAGGTGAGCAAAGGGAGAGACTGAGACAGGGCAACGGAACATATAAATTTGAGTTACTTTGACCTTTAATCCAGGAGAACACGAGGAGAAATGCACTAGGAAGGTTGGTTTGTAGCTGTCTGGAGACTGATAAGCTGTAATAAAGGTGCACTCAGTTGCAATTCATCTAAAGCTTCTATTGCTATCATCCTCCTTTTTCGATTTTTGTTCCCTTAAGTACTTATCTAAATCCCTTTCAGTGCCAGCTTGAATGCACCCCATGTTCTCTCCAACTGTGACTAGCGCTGTCTGTATGCGTCAGTGTCTGCAACACACACTCTCCCCCTTGTTTGACAGGAACCAATGCCAACACCTAATTAAGGATAAGCCACAGAGCTCTCAGCTTTATCTTTGTCAACTGTTCCATTCCTAGCTTTCTGCCTAGCTGAGTTTTTAATGACATGAGCAACAGTTCAGTTCAGCATTCCTCAGGCCCACCCGTTTCGATTTCAGTCACTAACTTTGGCAAAGCAGGGACAGCAGAAGATGGTGGCGGCCACTGTGCACACAGGGCAAGGAGACATGGCCGTACTGCTGTCTGGGTGTCACCTGCCCCACCCCATGCACACAGTGGGGATGTGCAGATGTGCTGGAGGGAGTATTCAGGAGTCTTTCCAAAAAGTATTCAGATTTTCCAAGGACCTAATTTATAAAGAAAAGGCCCATCTGGTTCAGTCTCATATAACATTGTATTAATTATGCATATATAAGAGTTATCATTCCCTAAAACTGTGGCAAAATCAGATTAGTGTGTGATACTGACTTTCATAAAGTCATTAAGTCGTATATTTTAAAAGTATGACATCTTTATTTATAGAGACATATACACATATATGGGCTTCCCTTGTGGCTCAGCTGTTAAAAAAATCTGCCTGCAATGTAGGGGACCTGAGTTCAATCCCTGGGTTGGGAAGATCCCCTGGAAAAGTGAAAGGTTACCCACTCCAGTATTCTGGTCTGAAGAACTCCATGGATTCTATAGTCCATGAGGTTGCAAAGAATCTGACATGACTGAGTGACTTTCACTTCACATACACATATATGGGCTTCCCTGGTGGCTCAGATAGCAAAGAATTTGCCTGTAATGCAGGAGACCTGGGTTCGATCCCTGGGTCAGGAAGATCATCTGGAGAAGAGATGGCTACCCACTCCAGTATTCTTACCTGGAGAATTCCATGGATAGAGGAGTCTGGCAGGCTACAATTCATGGGGTCGCAAAGAGTTGGACATGACTGAAACACACACTCCATGTATACACACATATATGTGTATATATATGTGTATGTGAATATATATCTATACACATATGTGTGTGTTTAGAGAGACCATGTGCATTGTTTTTCTGTCTATACTTCTATATTATACTCAAAAAGGTACAGTATTTTCCTAGAGGTAGTTTTGACGTACAGTGTTAAATCTGTGCCTTTGTTCTCTGGCTGCTAGGTAAAGCTTAAAGTTTTATATGGTCAGGGATATGTCATAAGGCAGTATGATTCGCTGAAATATTATTGAAATAAAAATAAAAATGCTGAGATAATTATGTATATCACTGTCATCGATGTGATTTTTTTTGACCATGTCAAAGGCATCTACATTTGTTGGTGAAGAAATGGATTATTTGTCCCATTTTCCATTGTTATTTCATTTCAACTTTATGGTTTCTTTTAAAATTACTCAACGTCTCTTGTTGGCTCTTTTTTAAATTTACTTTAGTGTTTTGACTCCTTTCAAACTTTTGTTTTTAACTGGCAATTCTGTATAACAACAACAACAAAAAAAAAACAGCATTTTTTGTGCAGATAAGAAGTAATTAACATATTCTATAGCAAAGGAAGATAGCATTAGTAAAGCAGGATGTTCAATAATTATATTTCGCATTCATTCCTAGATTGGCCCCTGTGTATTCTGTAGAATGCATGAGAAATGGATTAAAAGACATGGTGCAGAATGGATAAGAAATATGATAATCCCTAAATGACAGAAGTTTAGAGTACAGTTTGAGAGAGTATATATCCTATATCTAATAGCTCCCTACATGACCTTTAGAAATAGTAGTAAATCTCTGCAAATATTGTAAAAAGAGTCTCAAATAGGATGTACTTGTTCCCTTCTTTCTGAGTTGACCATCCCAACCGTATCAACAAAAACAAGACAAGGAACTGAGCCTCTTAGGCGCTTAATTTAAACCAAACATTTGCTTTTGCCTGCATTTTTTGAATACTTCAGATAAAACTTTTGCTCACCCAAGTTACTTAAGCTTCAGTGTTCTCTGCCTGTCAGTAGAGAAAGCCTCCCTTCTGGATCTCACCCTAGCAAGTGAGAATCAGCGGCACTGTCTGCTCCTGCCAGCCCTCCTCCTAGATGTTGAGCTGATGCTTTTGATGTCTCACCTGATTAACAGGGTTTTTCTGAGTGGTGGTGATGGGTCTGTACGAGACCATCTGTACTCTATTATAAGGCACCCTGAGAGACCAAAGGCACTCTTCGCAAGATGACTGTGGAGAGATTTCTGTATATCCTCTGACCACAGAACTGAGTATTTCTCTTCCCTATGTCAGCTGGACCATATTGAAATAATAGAAACCTGCTTTGTGTCTTATACTGGTCCAGCTCCTCAAAGCTAGGATTCTAAAGTATTGGTCAACTCAAAAGGTGTCAAATGCAGATTTCTCAATGTAAGAGACGAACAGATTGAGAGGGTGCATCTGCTTCTTCCATAATAAGCCTATTTCTAAACCAATGCTTGTGGCTGGATAGATTAAATCAGAAATATCATGTGATCAAAATCTTTTAGTTCTGTGAAGAATTTCTCAGATGTTAGAATGATCTCCCATTGAAGAATTATACTATCTAAAGTCTACAGTAAGGTCAGTTCTGTCCAGAAAGATATAAATACAACCCATTTAAGGGTATTATATTGATACTAGAATAATTATACTTCATAAAACAGTGAAAAAGCAGCAGTCTGTCAGTCTAAATTGAAAGTACTTCAGTTGACAAAAAGTGAACAAAACAAAACAAATTTGTCTGGATTTGCAAATAAATGAATTCTTTTCTGTAGGCAGACGTGGCTGACAATGCTTCCCTGTCAAACTTTCAAATTATGATAATCATCATTTGTTTTTTTAGAACAAATAAACCTGAGGATATATTGCATCAATTGTTGGTAAAGAATATCTTTGTGTTCTAGATGTGAGAGTCTTATTTAAAATATCCTTATAGTTTACTCTGGTCATTTTCATTTCAATCATGAAACAAAAGTAAGCATATTGTAGAAAATGAAAAAGCTTAATATGTATATTTGGGAATTATTTTCAGCAAATTACTTGCACAGTTTTGTTAATCGTACACCANGTCTCTGCCTCTGAAATACATGCTTAATCACAGTGTAGTTTTTCCTCATAATACGAAGTTTTCCATGTTTATTCCCTTCCACACACACTAAAAAAAAAGAAAAAAAAAGGCTATTTTACTTAGTACTTGATGCAAACTTTAAGATCAATAAATTTTTCTTGAGTGATGAAAATTTTTCTCTAACTAAAATTTGCCTCTCTTCTCAGGAATCCTGTCCTGATTAGAAAGCAACATTATTTACTCAAACATCTAAGCTAAAGGGCAAAGGTACCTACCCTTTATTTTCCTTACCTTTAGTTCTCCATCCAATGGGTCACTGTGCCAGTTAATTTTATACATCAGCTCAGTGGGGCCATGGTGCCCAGATATTTGTCAAGCATTATTCTGGATGTGTCTCTTGAGAGTTTTTTTTTTTTTTTTAATAAGATTGACTTATAAATTGGTAAACGTTGAGTAAAGCACAATGTCCTCCCTATTGTGAGTGGACCCTATCCAGTTAGTCAAATGCCTTAATTGCTGACCTCTGCCCGACCCCACAACCCTGAGCAAGGAGGAGTTTTTCCAGCAATGACCTTCAGACTTGAACTGCAACACTGGATCTTGCCTGGGTCTCCTTTTTTTCTGTTTCTCTGAAGAACTCTAATTACTTAGAATAAATTCTTTCTTTCTCTCAAATATTTTTTACCTTTCTCGATGCCTTCCATTAGCTCAGGTCCCAATCTTTTGACTTATAATTAGTCTTTCTGCTTCCAGTTTCTCTAATTCCCAATTTAGAATTATGTCAGTGGCTCCCACGTGACTGTGGATTAAATTTAGACTCCTTGGCATGGCATTTAAGGTCCCACACAATTTGGGGCCAGCTCCTGACCAGTCCCATCATGCATTCCCTCCCCATTCTGCTTCCCCATAGCAATTAGCATTCCTTGAACTGGTCCTGCTTCCACACCTCTGGCTCTTAAAACCATCTCTGCCTCTCTTTTTGTGTTGGGAAATGTTTTTCTGGACATCTGAACAAGAATTCCAATTACCAAGTGTACAATCAAGTAGAAGTTAAAGATTTTGGTTCTAGCATCTTAGCTGACCTCACTACTCACTTGGGATCATGAGTTAAAAGCAAGAAAAGAATTCAGCCTTCCTGAAGAATTCAGCCGTCCTTTCCTTTCCTCTATGGATCGTATAAATCCATATATACCCTTTAGACTATTCACGCAATGAAAGAACAACCTGTTGTAGCTGAAACAATAAATCAGTAAGCACACTGACAATCCACTGTTTTGACTGCATTTTTATTCTCCTGATGTTTTTCACTTAACTGACATAATATCCCAGTTACATTTTCATGGGTAGCCACACCTTCCTCAGAGAGATGATGTGAGACAGGGGCCCATATAGCTTCCAGGATAATTTGAAGTCTTTTGTTTCATGTTATATTGAATTTCATCAGACTGATTTCTGACTACCTATCATGAAAGTTTCTTTTGTTCATTAGAATGTAAGATTAGGGTTGGTTTAAAATTCCCTTTGGTGAATTGTTAAGAACTGTGAAATGTTATCAAAAGGTCACTGAAATACATGTGCCAGTAGCTATTAAAGTTAATAGACAGCATGGCCAATTCTATATCTGGAAAATGGCCCAGTCAGGAATGCAGATACTATATCGCCAATTCATTCAGCAAAGGAGATCAAGTTCCTCTCCACTGTGCTAAGCTAGGAATATAAAAATAAATACAACATACTCTCTGCCCTTAAGAAGCTTATAGTTGAAGGAAGGAAACAGCCAGATTAATAAACCATAGCTTTCCGTATTGTAAATAATGCTTATAAACTTACAAGAAGGTGTGCATCGACTTAGAGGGTAATCAAGAGAGGCCCCACTGAGAAAGGAAACAAAAACAGCTTTAAACTGGGTCAAAGGATTTTATGTAGTTGAAAATCTGGCTTGCTTTAGAGAACTGATTCTCAAAGTGATATCCTCATACCAACATCATCAGCATCTTCTAGGCACTTGTGAGAAATGCATATTTGGGCCCCTATTAAGCCCTCCTGAATCAGATACCCTAGAAATGAGACCCACCATCTATGTTTTAGCATGCGTTCTGTATTATTCTGACACACACTAGAGCTTAATAGTCACTAATTTAAAGCAAAGCTTCCCTGGTAGCTCAGTCATTAAAGAGTCTGCCTGCAATGCAGGAGACCTGAGTTTGATCCCTGGGTTGGGAAGATCCCATGGAGGAGGCAATGGCAACCCACTCCAGTGTTCTTGCCTGGAGAATCCCAGGGACGGAGAAGTCTGGTGGGCTGCCGTCTATGGAGTCACACGGAGTCAGACACAACTGAAGCGACTTAGCAGCAGCAGCAGCAGTATTTGTTAAAATACCTATAGCAGAGGTCAAGTGGAATATTTATATTCATATTTATGTTGCTTTTTAAAATCCTTTCATTTTAGGAGTATCCTAGTTTTTTAAAAAATGACATTACATATTCTATATGAATTTCAGTTCACAATAAAAACTCCAGATAAGGATTTGGTTATCTGTATTATCATATTCATTTGATATATCTCTTTAGGAATGACTGTAGTAAATGGCAGCTCTGCTTTCTAATTTATGTCATAATTTTGCTTAACTGAGAATTGTGTAGATGGAAAGGTTACTAGTACTTGGAACTTCCTTAGATACTTTTCTGTGGTACTTGATTCTGAAGACTTTTTAAAAATAACTCTGAGTAGATTAATAAAATATCCAATTACAGTCAAATGNTTATGTCATAATTTTGCTTAACTGAGAATTGTGTAGATGGAAAGGTTACTAGTACTTGGAACTTCCTTAGATACTTTTCTGTGGTACTTGATTCTGAAGACTTTTTAAAAATAACTCTGAGTAGATTAATAAAATATCCAATTACAGTCAAATGGGAAGAATATTTTTTAGCATCAGTCCCATTCATCTTTATCTGATCCAGGGGGGATTTTTTTTTTTTTTTTGGTACATATTGATCTTCTCCATATGAGCACAGTTCAGCACGTGGAACATAGAAGGTAGAACCAATCATTTCAACCACCTCATGATGGCAGGTTGACTAAGGCACTCCATTCTTGTCTCATGCATGGATTTGAATTTTCTCTCTTCTCTATCTACCTCCAAAATTTACTCACTGGAAGAGGGTGCCAAAACCAAGTCTCCAAAATCGCTGCTCTTACAGTCAAAAGACTGTGAAAGGACCTTGAGAATAATAGTCCCCTCAGAGCAGCACAACACTGTCTTATATTTAGAATTTGGTGATGACCCCATAACCACCAGGTAAGGAGGGGTCCTATGTCTTCTCTGATTTCAACTACAATGCAGCATGGTATTCAAGGCTACTGAGTAGGCCCAGAGTTCTATTAGCTACTAGGTACATGAATTTGGGGGGAGTTACTTTGCCTTGTTTTTAATGGGGAAAAAATCCCTCCACTGTTCATGGGAATAAAGAGAGCTAAAGTAGAAATTTTTGTATTATGCCTTCACATTATTCTTCTTAGAGCAGTCATTATTCTTGTCCTTATGCTGGACACCAAGTCTCCAGAATCCTGGCCTTGCATACTGGAAGGGACCCATTTCTGGGTTTAGAATCTATTCTACAGAAATTTTTCTTTAAAGAGACATAGAGGATTATATCAACCTGTGTATTTCAACACTGTCTTTGTTTTTTAGCTCCACCATAATGTTTATCATTCACTTGAATTTTGAGATTCAAAATTATCTCCTGTGATGTTTGTGTTTATTACTAATTCACCTCATTTCAATAGCAGATTTTTAGAATATCTATACAGTAGGATATAAAATTACAGACAGATTGTTTTAAATGCTTGATTCCCTTTGAAACCACTGTGGAGATGCTGTAGGTTTGGTTTCATACCATTGCAATAAAGGAAATATCACAATAAAGTGTATCACACAAACTTTTGGCTTCCTAGTGCTTATAAAAGTTATACTTTATACTGTGGTCTACTAAGTTTGCAATAGCATTATATCTTTTAAAATGTGAGACAACAAAACAGACACAGACATATAGAACGGACTTTTGGCCTCTGAGGGAGAGGGAGAGGGTNAAAGAAATAGAGGAAAACAACAGAACGGGAAAGACTAGAGATCTCTTCAATAAAATTAGAGATACCAAGGGAACATTTCATGCTAAGATGGGTTCAATAAAGGACAGAAATGATATGGACCTAACAGAAGCAGAAAATATTAAGAAGAGATGGAAAGAATACACAGAAGAAACTGTGCAAAAAAGACCTTCACAACCAGATAATCACAATGGTGTGATCACTCACCTAAAGCCAGACATCCTGGAGNACAGAAATGATATGGACCTAACAGAAGCAGAAAATATTAAGAAGAGATGGAAAGAATACACAGAAGAAACTGTGCAAAAAAGACCTTCACAACCAGATAATCACAATGGTGTGATCACTCACCTAAAGCCAGACATCCTGGAGATGAAGTTAAGTGGGCCTTAGAAAGCATCACTATGAACAAAGCTAGTGGAGGTGATGGAATTCCAGTTGAGCTATTTCAAATCCTGGAAGATGATGCTGTGAAAGTGGTGCACTCAATATGCCAGCAAATTTGGAAAACTCAGCAGTGGCCACAGGACTGGAAAAGGTCAGTTTTCATTCCAATTCCAAAGAAAGGCAATGCGAAAGAATGCTCAAACTACCACACAATTGCATTCATCTCACACGCTAGTAAAGTAATCCTCAATGTTCTCCAAACCAGGCTTCAGCAACACGTGAACAGTGAACTTCCAGATGTTCAAGTTGATTTTAGAAAAAGCAGAGGAACCAGAGAGCAAGTTACCAACATCTGCTGGATCATGGAAAAAGGAAGAAATTTCCAGAAAAATATCTATTTCTGCTTTATTGACTATGTCAAANAATTTGTACAAACACTTTAAATGGTTCTAATTTCCATATAAATGATTTTTGATGTTAAAAAAATAAAAATTAAAAATAAATAAATAAAATGTACATACTTTAATTTAAAAATACTCTGTTGCTTAACAAAATGGTAGCCATCATCTGACAATGCAGGATTGCCACAAATCTTCAATTTTTAAAAGACATAGAATCTTGGAAGCACAACAAAATGTTATACCTATATGTTGAATATTTATTTATGCTTACCACTGATTAATTTTTCCTAGTATTGGTATAGGTATTTCTGATACTATCTCATCAAATATCTCAGTTAACTTTCACATAACTCCAATAGGAAAAAATTACTCAGGAACTTATTTTTTTCCTTTTACTAGAGATCAAAAAATTCTATATGTATTACTTTTAGATTTCAATCAGTTGGGCTCAGCTCATGACTACAAATTATCCCCATTATTTGAAATTTTAATCCATATGACAAAATGTGCCCAATTCATTGTAGTTAGCAACTGGATGAATCAAACTAATAGTCTGTCCAAATATAAATGTCTGAAGGGTGTCTGTGTCTCATTTGAATATGGAGTTTTGTTGATCCTTGTTCTCTCATTGTGTTTTAAAATGTGTCTCTTGCTTGAAATTATCTGGAAGATAATAATAAATTTTCCTTGAACTTGACCCATTGAACATTTGCCAGAATTTCTATATTTGACTTTTCTGTCTTACAGTTAAACTACTTCTCCTTAAAGAGAATCCCCTTTAATAGGCTATTAGAAAAGAACCCTCAAGCATATATCCTTTTGGAATAATAATCTCTAAATTGCTATTTCTCATTTCCTAAATATGAACATCATAAAATCAAAAGCTTTAAAACTGTATTAAACCATGTCCTTCTACTATGGTAACTATTTATTTCCTTGTTTTTATACTAGAATTTTAGACCTCAGATACTATTTTTATGGAGAAAATTCTTAAATGAAATTTTGTTACCACTTAAAGATAGATGTATTTTTTTGTTCTCATATGATCCATTTAAACTCAACATCAAAGTAAACGATGGACTCATTTTGGGAAGAAAATATATTCCATAGACCATAATTCCCCAAGACTTTTATTTATTTGATTTCTGCTCTTTGAGATCATGGCCTCATGACATGCAATTCTCAGTTCTGTGAGCCTCCTAGGAAATGGCATTCATAAAAATCATTTCACAGCAGACTTCAGTGCCAACCCAACAATAAAATATTCCAGCACATTCTCACACCGAAGGCAACACGGACAGCCACTGCTCTTTTCTTTTTACGTTGAAAAGATATCTTTTGGTAAAGACATCAAAGGTATCTGCAGAGCAGACTACATAGCAGTCTCTTTTTAATAGAGGTGTCCTTGAATGTCAAACTCCAATATAATCTAATTGGAACTTTAATAATTCCAGCTACTAGAGATTTAAAGATACTNTCTTTTGGTAAAGACATCAAAGGTATCTGCAGAGCAGACTACATAGCAGTCTCTTTTTAATAGAGGTGTCCTTGAATGTCAAACTCCAATATAATCTAATTGGAACTTTAATAATTCCAGCTACTAGAGATTTAAAGATACTATCAATGCACGAATCCCTGCAGTTCCTTTTCTTCAATTGAAAAAGTAATTTTGAATATAAAATTAAAGGGAATTTGTATCCATAAAATTTAAGTGGATCTTCAGTGCACCTGATTCTTCACTTCTCTCAAAGCCAACCATGAAACCATCCCTCTACTTGTTCTAAGGGGAGAAAAAATCCTCTACTTCACTTAGTTTCTGATGAGTCTCTTTCCACCATGGATTCTCTGTACCTTAAAGTCCTTTAGTTCCTTCCTCTTCCACAATCCCACCTTAACTCCCCTTACCTTTGAGTGTGGTATATTTAGTCATCCATTGGATGACATCAAATTTCACTTTTTGGGGAACTAGAGAAGGAAAAGCTGTTCTGATTCAGAGAGGAGCCTCTACAAGATATTGAGAATTTTGAAAATGGACTTCTTTTGGAATATCACCTGTGCTTTACAATATGAATCACAAATTAAAAAATCAAGGTCCCTTTGTCTCACTTTATAATGTTAAGTAAGTTTGTTTTGCTGTGTTTAGGTGAGAGGCAAGGGGTTGAATTTTTAGGAACACATTTATCGAATTGTTTGCACATATAATCTGAATTTATCGTGTTGCTGCTACTGCTAAGCCACTTCAGTCATGTCCAACTCTGTGTGACCCCATAGACGGCAGCCCACCATGCTCGCCCGTCCCTGGGATTCTCCAGGCAAAAACACTGGAGTGGGTTGCCATTTCCTTCTCCAATGCATGAAAGTGAAAAGTGAAAGTGAAGTCGCTCAGTTGTGTCTGACCCTCAGCGACCCCATAGACTGCAGCCTTCCAGGCTCCTCCGTCCATGGGATTTTTCCAGGCAGGAGTACTGGAGTGGGATGCCATTGCCTTCTCCGATTTGTTCAACTTATTCATTTTGTTTTTATCCATACAATGGTAATCACAAATAGAAAACTACTGAACATTTTGCTGTGTTTGAAGGAATTTATCGTAAAGCTAATCTGATGAATTCAAGTAAATGAGGGCTTTATCAAATATGTAACTTTGAGCTATAGTAAACAACTCCGAAACAGTGGAAAGACACAGGTACTAGGCAATATAGTTTCTGATCTTTTACACTTTTACACTGCCTATTTGATGCATTTGGATACAGGGCAAAGCCTTTCTGGGCAGTGGTTTCCTTATCTGCAAAAATAAACATGTTTGAGTAAGAGTTTCCATGTTTCTAGATTCAAAATTCTGATTCAAAACTCAATAAAAATAATTTTCATGATGACTCTTATTATCTTATTATTCACATATGATGCAAATCTTTAAAAAGTTATAAATTTAAACTCAGCTTTAGAGGCTTGATATCATCCATACCTGCCTAGAATCCAGTGATTGATTCTCATGATCTGTCATTTCTCTAGCATTTTTGCAAAAGGCCGAGTAAATTAGAGGTATATCCATTCAATCATTTAAGGACATTTATTGACTCCTGTTGAGATTTCCCAGGTAGCACTAGTGGTAAAGAACTGTCTGCCAGTGCAGGAGACATGAAAGACAAGGGTTTGATTCCTGTGTTGGAAAGATCCCCTGGAGGAGGATATGGCAACTGACTCCAGTATTCTTGCCTGGAGAATTCCATGGACAGAGGAGCCTGGTGGGTTACAGTCCATGGGGTTGCACAGAGTCAGATACAACCGAAGCAACTTAACATGCACACATTGACTACTGGTATCTTTTATTTCCATCTACTTTTCCTAAAACATTTAAAAGCAAGTTGCAGTTAATATGACCCTTCACTTCATAATATTTCAGTGAATATCACCTAAAAATAAAAACTTCTGGTATAACCACAACACTATGGTTATGCCTAATGAAAAAAGCAACAGTAATTCAAAAGAATCTTCTTAATACTGTGCCACAGGTACATTTATCCTGTTATTCCCAAAATGACTCTTATAGCTGGGTTGTTTTTCATTCTAGGATCCAATCAAGATTCATAAATTACATTTGACTGTTATGTTTCTTTATTTTCTTTAAATCTAGAACAGTGGCCAGAGAAGGCAATGGCAACCCACTCCGGTACTCTTGCCTGGAAAATCCCATGGACGGAGGAGCCTGGTGGGCTGCAGTCCATAGGGTTGCTAGGAGTTGGACACAACTGAGCGACTTCACTTTCACTTTTCACTTTCATGCATTGGAGAAGGAAATGGCAACCCACTCCAGTGTTCTTGCCTGGAGAATCCCAGGGATGGGGGAGCCTGGTGGGCTGCTGTCTGTGGGGTCACACAGAGTCACACGGCAGAACAGTGGCAATCAAAATATGATTCACAGGACACTCCTGCGAAGTTTGTTATTGTATCTCAATCTAAGAAGGATTTTCACATTTTGAAAAGTTGTAAAATCAAAGAACAAAAAAACAAAGAATACCAGAGAACTTATATGACCCACAAAGCATGAAACATCTGCTATTTGCCCTTTACAGAAAATATTTCTTGACACTGCTGCTGCTGCTGCTAAATCGCTTCAGNGTGGGCTGCTGTCTGTGGGGTCGCACAGAGTCAGACACGACTGAAGCGACTTAGCAGTAGCAGCAGCAGTGTGTGTTTGGCAAGCCCATGTCCCTGACCTTCCAGTAGGCTACAGCCCCATCCTTTCCGCAAAGCCCACTCTGGGTCTTCATCATCACCCCCAGGAGCTCCCTTTGGTTCCCTGCTACTGGTATTCTGGATGTCCCACCCAGGCCTCATTCATGTCCTGGTACTTACTGTTCTTTGCATCATAAGAATTAGTTTAGCAGCCTTTAGAACTGCTTCACTAGGTCCTAAAGATAAGAGAGCTTTACAGTCCTGAAGTCCATTCTCTTCCACATCCATTAGAAGGGCTATTAATATTATCCAAAAGACAAGGACTTCCTTGGGGGTCCAGTGGTTAAGAATCTGCTTTCCAATGCAGGGGACATGGGTGAGATCCTTGGTCAGGGAACTGAGAACCCACCTGCCTTGGGGCAACTGGGTCCTCACACACCACAACTACAGAGCTTGTGCCTCAAGTAGCGAGCCTATGGACTCCAGAGCAACTAGAGGGAAGTCTTGGTGCTGCAAGGAGGAGCCCGCACAGAGCAACATAAGACCTGGCTCAGCCAAGAAAGACAGATAGATGTTCGTTTAAAAAAAAAAAAAAAGCAAGTGTTGGCAAGGATGTGGAGAAATTGGAATCCTTGTGCACTGTTGGTGCAAAAGGAAAAACAGTCAGTGGCTTCTCAAAAAACTAAAAATGGAATTAACATATGGTCTGGGAATTATACTTCTGGGTATATACTGAAAACAGGGTTTCAAAGATATATTTGTACACCATGTTACATGTAATAGCATCGTTCACAATATCCAAAAGGTGGAAATAACCCAAAGGTCCATCAACAGATGAATGGACAAATAAAATGTGGTCTGCCCACACAGTGGAATATTATTCAGCCATGAAAAGGAAGAGAATTCTGACACAGGCTACAACATGTGAACCTTGAGGAAATTATTGCTGTTGAGTCACTCAGTCATGTCTGACTCTTTGTGACCTCATGAACTACAGCATATAAGTCTTGCTGGTCCTTCACCATCTCCCAGAGCTTTCTCAAACTCACGTCTATTGAGTCTGTGATGCCATCCAACCATCTTGTCCTCTGTCGTCCCCTTCTCTTCCTGCCTTCATCTTTCCCAACATCAGGGTCTTTTTCAGTGAGCTAGCTGTTCTCCATCAGCTTTACTATCAGTCCTTCCAAAGAATATCCCAGACTGATTTCCTTTAGGATGGACTGGTTGGATCTCCTTGCAGCCCAAGGGACTCTCAAGAGTCTTCTTCNTCAGTGAGCTAGCTGTTCTCCATCAGCTTTACTATCAGTCCTTCCAAAGAATATCCCAGACTGATTTCCTTTAGGATGGACTGGTTGGATCTCCTTGCAGCCCAAGGGACTCTCAAGAGTCTTCTTCAACAACACAATTCAAAAGCATCAATTCCTTGGCACTCAGCTTTCTTTATGGTCCACCTCTCACATCTGTACATAACTACTGGAAAAACCATAGCTTTGACTATGCAGACCTTTGCTAAGTGAAACAAGCAGACACAAAAGGACCAACACAGCGTGATTCCACCAATACAGGGTACCTTAGTAGAGTCAGATTCATAGAGACGGCAAGTGGAATGGTAGCTGTCAGGGCTGGAGGGAGAAGAGAATGGGGCATTCTTTTTAATAGGTGCAGAGTCTCTTTTATATATATATTTAAAAAGTGTTCCATGGATGGATGGTGGTGATGGCTGCAAAGAATGTGGATGTACTTAGTGCCAGTAAACTATACCGTTAAAAATGGTTAAGGGACTTCCCTGGTGGTCCAGTGCTTAAGACATGGAGCTTCTGTGCAGTGGGCATGGATTCCATCCCTGATCAGGGAAGTAAGGTCCTATAAGCTGCACAGTGTGGCCAAAAAAATAGGTAAAAAAAAAAGTGTCAAGATGGTAAATGGTGTATTATGTATTTTACCACAATTTGTTAGAAAACAAAAACCTTGTCTCTTCAACAGTAGGGTAGGGAGGAGGTGGTTGTTAAAATTAAATGAAATAATTATACATCAAACACCAAGTATGAGTTTTTGGTACATCACAGGTGCTCAGATGGTAAAGAATCCTCCTGCAATGTGGGAAACCTGGGTTCGATCCCTGGGTTGGGAAGATCCCCTGGAGGAGGACATGGCAATTCACTCAGTATTCTTGCCTGGAGAATCCTCATGGACAGAGGAGCCTGGCGGGCTGCAGTCCACGGGGTTGCAAAGAGTCGGACACAACCGAGTGGCTAAGCACAGCACAGGTGGTTAACAAACAATAACTGTCCCAATGGTTTTACAAGATGCTTAGGAAATCTTGGATAAATCAACAGGTCCATTAGGAGATATATTTTGTTCTCCTTCAAGAAAAGCCTTCTGAGTTTTACATGTTGGGAAATTGAGTAGAGGGATGGGGATGCTGAAGGGTTTGGCCAGACTTTTGTTGCAGAGGTAAATTGGGGGCTGCGGACTGACCCCACGACAAGGGTCCCTCCCACTGCCTGCAAAGCCGGTCCACTAGAGTCATTTCCCTGGCCAAAGCATTGTCTCCAGCAGGCCCCTCTGTAGAAGGACATATGTTAACCTAGTGGGAGAACCCATTAGCACCCTAATCCCCATTAGCAAGGAGTGTGTGGCTGGATTATCTGGCTGTCACCTGGCAGAAAGCAGAATCCTGCAGAGAAGGACGCCCGTCAGGCATATTGTGATCGGGGAGCCGAGGAGGAAAGGCCAGGAGAGCGGCATGTGGTCCAGAGGCGATGACCAGATGGAGACCACGGTCAGCTCCCAGGTCCAGAGGAGAAGCCGAAGCTTCTCTCCAAACCAGCTGCTCCAGCGCCATCCATGGTCAGCACACGCAGCTTACAGTACGTACCGTCTTGTTGATGCTTCCAATAACTTTGCAAGGCAGGTATGGTTAGCTCCATTTTACAGACAGGAGTTATTCATTGGAAGGACTGACGCTGAAGCTGAAACTCCAATACTCTGGCAACCTGCTGCGAAGAACGGACTCATTAGAAAAGACCCTGATGCTGGGAAAGACTGAAGGTGGGAGGAATTTTTCGAGCAGTCCCATGCAGTTTCTCCAACGGGCACCTGGGGGCCAGCCCCCTCTTCCCTCGTTTCACAATTTCCAGGCTGCAGCTGCCCTCCAACACCTGCCCCAGGGCTTTTGGGTGGACTTTCTCCTTGAGATGGAGCAGGTCTCAGCACAGCATTAGGTGGGGGGACATTTGGGTCTCAGCAAACTGCAGTGCAGACCATCAGAAAGCTGCATTTGTCTCCTGCAAGGTTTTATTAAAAGAAAGTGCTATTTATTTTGCTGACTTTAGCTTTTACCTGATCATTATTTTGTTTTGTACATTCTTATATATATATATATATATATATACATATAATTTGTAACTTACATAGGTGCTTATGTATCATAAGATGAGGTAAGGTAAGGTAAGGTGAAGTTGCTCAGTCGTGTCCGACTCTTTGCGACCCCGTGGACTGTAACCTNTGCTAAAGTTGAAACTCTAGTACTTTGGCCACCTCATCAGAAGAGTTGACTCATTGGAAAAGACTCTGATGCTGGGAGGGATTGAGGGCAGGAGGAGAAGGGGACGACCGAGGATGAGATGGCTGGATGGCATCACAGACTCGACGGACATGAGTCTGAGTGAACTCCGAGAGATGGTGATGGACAGGGAGGCCTGGTGTGCTGCTATTCATGGGGTCGCAAAGAGTCGGACACGACTGAGCAACTGAACTGAACTGAACTGAGGCATAACTATGGGCTTCCCTGGTGGCTCAGACAGTAAAGAATCCACCTGCAATGCAGGAGAGTTGGGTTTGATCCCTGGGTCGAGAAAACCCCTCGGAGAAGGGAATGGTTACCCACTCCAGTCTTCTTGCCTGCAGAATCCCATGGACAGAGGAGCCGGGGGCTACATTCAATGAGGTCACAAAGAGTAGGACACATCTGAGTGACTAAGCACACCCACACACAAGCATATATATTAACTTGTCTAATGCTGATAAAAACTCTATGTGTTGGGGATTTTACTCATTATCCTCACTTTACACATGAGAAAACTGAGGTACAGAAAGGTAAGTAACTTGCCCAAATCAGACAGCTTGTAATTGGGAGTAGGTATTTGAACTTATGTGGTTTGACTTTGAAGTCTGAGCTGTTAACCACCCACACCGCCTTTAACTGATTCCATGACTTTGGACAACTCACTCAATCTCTCTGAACCTCAGTCTCCTCATCTGTAAGATAAAAATGTTGGTTTTGATCTCTCAGGTTTTTAATGGCTATCCTATTTTAAGATTCTTGCTATTAATAGACATTTACATGTACCTAATACTGTGGCAATTACCAAAGACAATATAATACACATATTACTCATTCACTCAATACATAATTAATGTGTGTCTACTATATACCAAACTGTATTCCAGGCACTAGAGATACAGCAGTGAACAAAACAGAAAAAAAAAAAACCCTGCTCTTCTAGTACTTGCATTGTATAGAGTGCCATAATAATAATGCAAACCATTTGTAGAGCAATTTCAGTGTGCCTGACATTATGCTCTGTAATTTTGTGGGTCGTTGTTTCTGTTAATCTTTGCACTGGTCATGAGCCCTATGGTACAGATGAGAAAACTGAAACTTGGAGAGGTGAGGTGCTTACCAAAGGTCACACCTAGTAAGTGGCAGAGCCTGGTTCATTCTACTTGCAAAGTTCATGTGTTAACTCATGTTGCACTACTTTCCTTATGAGGGCTTTCTAACCGATGAGGTTTCTAACATACAGTTATAGTGAAGTGGCTTAAAAAGAATCTCTTGGTATTTTGATCATTTTTAAAAAGTGAAGCAAGAGTAATGGTAGGAACTTAACCTGCAAAGGCACATCCGAAACTCTGAGCTGATAAGCTAGAACATAAGGATTCCTATCTCTACGGTGACCACCAGGCCTCTTGAGAGGAATCACAAAAGGAATTTAGAGATTTCCTTTACAAGGATTTCCTTGCATTTCCTTTACAAGGATTAAAACTCTGGGACAAAGTAGAAGGCAAAGCGTGCCCTAACCTCTGCCTGGGGAGTCAAGAAGTCCCCACGATGATGGAGGACTCACACTCTAAGGAAGAAGATAGGAAAAAGAAGGGAAAGAAGGGTAGAAGGGAGAGAGAGAATATTCTTGTGTCTTTGGTCTCAACGTTGAAGTCTTCCAAGAATGCATTTGGACCCAGAGTGATCTCAATCAAACGCTCTCTAACCCAGATCCTAGAAGAACTTCTAACTCCAAAAAGTGTACTGCCAAGCAGGGAGTTAACTCGCACAATTTTGGTAGCAAACCTGTGCAAGGATTCAGAGCCAAATTTTGTGCATGTTCTAAAGTTTGGTGGGAACTTAGGGAACAATATTTGCAAAACCTGAAAGGATTCAACCATTCCTAAGTAGATTCCAGAAGGTCTTTGGGTCTTTAGTACTTGCGATTATATAGCTAAAGTCAACAGCTATATAACTATTCAATGAATTAAAAATATTCCACTATATCAACCATTGTACAAATGTCTTAAAATCAGTTGCAACATAATGGATCCAATTGTCTGGATAGGTCCAAGGATTTGGCTCAGTTAACGGTGTGTGTGTGTGTGGTGGGGTAGAGTCATTCAGGTTTGAATCAAAGCTAGGATTCAGACATGCCTAAATTCTGTAACTTCACTGAGCTCTCCACTCTATCGCGCCATCACTTTCTGTCAGTTCTTTACTCCTCCCAGCTCCTTGTCCAGCTTAGTTTCCATGAACCACTATTATAATCACTTCTTTTCAACTCTCTGGTTTCTCTGTTTCTCTACCTATTCTCCCCGTCTCCTCCCTGATAGTATTTACCTGTCAAAAATCCAACTCTGATTGAACTCAGCACCGGAGCCACTAAATGTTTCTGGAGATAATCACAGAACTGGGAGACCTGCCTTCACTTTCAGTTCATGATCACCAGTGAAAGCAGTGCAAGTCGCTCAGTCATATCCAACTCTTTGGGACCCCACAGACTATACAGTCCATGGAATTCCCCAGGCCAGATTACTGGAGTGGGTAGCCTTTCCCTTCTCCAGGGAATCTTCCTAACCTAGGGATCAAACCCAGGTCTCCTGCATTGCAGGTGGATTCTTTACCAGCTGAGCCACAAGAGAAACCCAAGAATACTGGAGTGGGTAGCCTATCCCTTCTCTAGCAGATCTTTCAGACCCAGGAATCGAACCGAAGTCTCCTGCATTGCAGGCAGATTCTCTACCAACTGAGCTATCAGCAAAGCCCAGTATCAAAAGGCAATTAATACCACTAGGCAGTCCTGGTACATTTTCTTGATAAATTTATCACTCTTCAAAATATTGATTTCACATCTCTTCTCTCTCCTCAAACCTGCTATACTCCTCATTCTCAATGGATAACCTCACTTTATATTTCACTGAGATAATAGAAACCCTCATACAAGAATCCCCTCCTTCTTGCAGTTATCAGTCATTATGCACCCCTTGCAATACCTAGTCTTTCACTGAAGACTTCAGTACCTGAATTACCATCTCCTCGGCTCAAACTCTTGATATTCTTGGTGATTTCAGCATCTAAGTATAGGATCCCTCGAACCCTCTAGCTGCTGCTCAGATCCATGACTTCCTTTCTTTTTGTGATCTTTCTCTCCATTCCACTTAAGCCTTTTGTCATTTGACTTCTGTCATTATCCAAATATTCACCACCTGCAAAATTTTGACTTAGAAGCATCTCTCTGATTGCCACCTCCAACCCTTCCAGCTCACTTTTTCTAGAGCCCCTATGCCAACCATTCTTTGACTCTTATCTAGACCTCCAACCCATTAACCCTACCACTTTTTCACCAATCAATTGAAATTCTCATGGCTTCTCTTTCCAGCTTAGACTCTGCAATCCAATGATATGATTACCCCCTTGCATGTATCCTCAAAGGACTGATGCCTTTCTCCCACCATCATTCTTGCCTGTCAAAACCTCAGTGGTGGTTAAACCCAATTTTCCACCTATTCTGAGCTGGCTCCTGAGCAGCTAAAGCTGTCTGGAGAAAAGCATGCAACCATATTAACTGGTCTCACTTAATATTTTTGGCAAGACCTCCAGTGGGCCCTTAGTTCTGGCTGTCTGTCTTATTGTATACATGTTTCTAGTCAGGCCACTTTTCTACTCTCCCAGATGATTATTTCACAGCTTCTCCTCTTCAACCTCCAAAACTCTCTTCACTTCTTTACCTCTCGAAAGATAACTTTTCTTTTTATTTCATGAGAAAATGACAAAAAGTTTTATATGTTTCTACCACCAAATCCACCAATTTACCTACCTCTACCCTTGTGATTAAGTTACACATAAACAAGAGGCCAAGCTCTCTACCTGTACACTGGATCCCATCCTCCATTGTCTACTGGAGAATACAGCTCCACATATATGCTCCCACCCTCTGCATCATCAATATTCTTCTTGTACTGGATTATTACCATCAGCATACAAAAATGTGTTGTATCATNGGCCAAGCTCTCTACCTGTACACTGGATCCCATCCTCCATTGTCTACTGGAGAATACAGCTCCACATATATGCTCCCACCCTCTGCATCATCAATATTCTTCTTGTACTGGATTATTACCATCAGCATACAAAAATGTGTTGTATCATTCATCACAGAAAAGTCAAATATCCTTCAAGCTGTCACTCTTTTTCTCTTCTCCTCTTTACACCAACACTCAAAAGTTATAGAATTTCACTGTTTTACGTTACTTTCCTCCCATTCTCTCTTGAATTCACTTAAATCAGGATTTCATCTCCACTGGGNGTTTTGGTTGCTGTCACTGCAGAAAACCATGATTCACAAAGATAGGATGTTGGAAATGGAAGCAGGCTTTTCAGTGCTTTTGTGGCAGTCTCAAGATTCCGCCTTGACTTTAATGCAGAATAAATGGAGATATTTGAAGTTGCTTCAAACATACTTTTATGGCCACCACCATATGTGATCTCATGCAGTCAAACATCTCTACTAACGATAATCTGTATTTCAGCCACTCCCCAGCATTAGCATCATTACCTCAACTGCACTTCAGATCATCAGACATTAGATTCTCATAAGGACTGCAGCCTAGAACCCTCATATGCACAGTTCACAGTAGGGTTCACGGTCCAATGAGAATGTAATGCCGCTGCTGATCTGATAGGAGGCAGAGCCCAGGTGGTATTTCAAGCAATGGGATGTAGATGAAGCCTTGCTCAACTCCTGCTGTGGGGCCCAGTTCCTAATAGACTACAAACTGGTAGTGGTCCATGGCACATCCGTTGGGGACCCCTGCTATTAATAATGCAGCTGTGGTAGTACATGTGAATATATGTATGCATTTCTGTTTAGTATATATCCAAAAGTGAAAGTGCTGGGTCATAGAGTGTGTGTCTGGTTTGCTTTAGTAGATAGCACCCACCAGTTTTCCAGAGCGGTTGTACTAGGGCAACCTTTGAGCTTAAATTTTCAGACTGATTAATTAATCTCTACTGAAGACTCCAAAAGGCATATTCTACAAAGTTCTTAAGGAAACTTCTCTGAGGTTGAACTCATCTAAACGTTTCCAGTCTTTTCATCAGAATTAGTGGAACTCACTTTTGCAGAAATAATTTGTTAAGTAAATAAATAGCCTCTACAAGATGATGAGGAGAATGCTTCACCCACTTCAAAAAATAATTGGGAAACCTTTTAATTCATATGCAGGGGCATCCCAGGTGGCACTAGTGGTAAAGAAACCTGCCTTTCTTTAACCAATGTCACCTGCTAATGCAGGAGATATTAAGAGACATGGGTTCAATCCCTGAGTCAGGAAGATCCCTTGGAGAAGGGCAGAGCAACCCATGCCAGTATTCTTGTATAGAGAATCCCATGAATAGATGAGCCTGGCAGGCTATAGACCATAGAATCACAAAGAGTTGAACATGACCAAAGCATGTACATATGCATATATGTACATATGCAACCTGAGTGGGAGTGCCCCACCCCCGAAAGTCTGGCACTGTTTATACAATCTTCAGCACTCCAGGGTCTGTGCAGTTCCAATGAGCTTGCTCAAAAGATATGCTGCAAGTTGCAGAACTGTGCTTTCTAGACTTTTCTTCAATGGATGCTTTTTCTGTAATGCACTATATTAAACTAGAAAGAAAAGACAATCACTTCCTTGGATTACAAAGGAATTTGTTTCATGAGTTTTAATCAACTTTGCTGAAGATCAGTAGGGCCACAGGAAGGGAGAACATTATAGAGGACCTGGTTCCTATTATCCAGACACCAGTTCCACCCTGGTGGATCATGAGGTCCAATTCCTTTCTATTTAGGCATAATAGTTCAGTGCTTCCCTGCTTATGCCCACAAAACTGCATATCCAATCCTATAACTTTCTTCAGTAGAACAGGACCTTCTATGTACCTGGATCTATATTCCATGGAGATTTGGGGTTATGAGTATGGAAACTAGGTATAAGGACCCTGGCCATGAAGACAAAGAGGAGATGAAACATATCCTAGTGCAGCACTCCTTGGCCCGATGAAATTTTGTATATGCCAGTGACATTGACTGTATAGGTACGGATGTGAGAAACTCAGAAGGCTTTTATACAGTTTCTGTAATGGATGCTTCCACTTAAGAGGATGTTTACAAATATTGGACTCTCCTGGCTGCTGAATCTGATTCAACAATGGCAAGATCATGTCATAGCTTAATTTCCTGTAGAAAAAAAAAAAAGAGGCAGTGCCTGGAAGTCCCAGAACAGCATCTCTGTCTCCAGATTGCGTAATCTGGAAAGCCTATTATTTCACAGGGGCATTACTGTGTCAAATAAAATCAGTTCAAGATACACTCAATTTCCTCAAGCTTAGGAGTAATTCATAAGGAGGGACGCATAGTGGAGGAAACCAGTTCTCCAAAATCCGTTTTCTTGGTTTGGATTCCGACTTTGAACCTCTAGATTAATTTCTAGAGCACTAAATAAAAGAATGAAATAAAACATCTTTAAAGTGCAATGATCTTCTAGAACATGGTAGATGTTGCCTGATACTACCCGCAGGAACTTTTTTCTCACTGCTTTCCCCAACAATGATTCAAATTTCCCAACCATGCAGTTTGGATGCGTTTTTGTTGTTTTAGTTGTTAAACCGTGCCTGACACTTTTGTGACCCTATAGACAATAGTCCACCAGGCTTATCTGTCTGTGGGATTTCCCAGGCAAAAATATTGGAGTAGGTTTTCATTTATTTCTTCATTGGATGAGTTTAGCTTAGTATTATACCAATAAATGTTTAATAACAGGTCTGCTAAGGTCATAAAAAAGCCTTGATTTCTAGTGTTTGGCTACTTCTATAGTATAACTATGCCCACAATGACCAATTTGAAGCTACCAAAGTGATATCACTTAATGCAGACTTGACATGAAATGCATAGTGGTGGAACATTTTATAGTATTATATTTCTACTATACAACTACAAAAGATATAAATAACCTCAACAGCATAGACAATAGTAAAATGATTAAGAAAGAAAGAGTTTGGACTTTATTGCCTTTGTGCTTAATTTAATTGTAAGTTACATAATTTAATTTTGTTAAAGGCTGTCCTTAATAAATACATTGCAAATTTCCTAAAAATTTAATGATTGGCTCTAGCAAATAGTTACTAACTAGTTCCAACACATCACTGGGCTCACTCTGCCTTCAGCCAAAGTGGGGCCTGATTTCCTTGTTCCAATCAATATTTCCTACTCCCCTGGCCATAGTTTTGTAATGGGATAGTGATTCTGTTTAAGACAATAAAACACAAAAAAGCATCAACTGGGAGTCCCACCAAAGAAAGCTATCTTCTTTTCCCTGCGTGCTGCAGTCTGTGGGATTGCAAATAGTCGGACACAACTGAGAGACTGAACTGAACTGAACTGAACTGTGAGAAATAATACTGAGAGACCCTGGGTACATTTTCCCTAGTAATTTCCAAATAATAATATGCTGCAAAATAATAATACAATAGCACAACTAAGATACTGATTAGCTGGATTCAGCTAAGTTGAACAACAGTCTCTAGATTTCTCTTGTGGCCACACCTATATCCACCTCTCCTCCCTCGCTCCCTGACTCCTAGCAACCACTAATCTCGTCTTTATTTCAATAAAGCTGTTATTTCAAGAGTGTTATGTAGATGTAGTCACGCACGATGGAAACTTTTGAGAGTTGCTTTTTTCATACAACATAATTCTCTGGTGGTTTGTTTAAATTGTTGAGTGTATTAATAGTTCATTCCTTAGTTTTATCCTGTAGTCTCAATCTACCAGATTTTAACAAGCTTCTGTGAGCATCATGTCCAGTTTTGTGTGAATATAGTTTTCATTTCCCTGAGGAAAATCCTCAGGAGTGTAATTGCTGGGTTGCATGATAGTTCAGTTCAGTCGCTCAGTCGTGTCCGACTCTTAGGACCCCATGAATTGCAGCACGCCAGGCGTCCCTGTCCATCACCAACTCCCGGAGTTCACCCCAACTCATGTGCATCGAGTCGGTGATGCCATCCAGCATCCAGCCTGATTGTTAGTTTTGTTTTATAAGAAACTAGCAAACCATATCTCAGAGTAGCTGCACCATTTTATATTACAACCAGCAATGTATGAATGACCTTGTTTTCCACATTCTTGACAGTATTTAGTGTTCTCACTGCTTTTTATTGTATCAATTCTGACAGGTGAGTAGTGATGTCTCCTAGATTGAATTTTTATTTTTCTAATGGTTAATTACCTTGAAAATCTTTTCATATGCTTATTTGCTATTGATTTACTCTCTTAAGTCAAATTTTCTGTCATGTCTTTTGCCCATTTCCTAACTGGACTTTTTTGGGGTTTTTTTTCTATTGAGTTTTGAGAGGTTCTTTTTTTTATGCTTTCTAGATTCCAATCTTCTGTCAGGTGTGCAGTTTACAAATATTTTCCCCTAGTCAGTAGCTTTTCTTCTGAAAGGGTATTTTGCACAGAAAAAGTTTTTAATCTTGATGAGATCTAATTTCATCAGTTTTTCCTTTTATGGATTGTGATTTGGCTGGAGGTCTACCTAGCCCTAGAGCCTGAAGGGCTTTTTTTTCAAATTTTTTCTCTTTTTTTTTAAAGATTAGTTTTACTTTTCACATTTCAGTTTTGGGTCCATTATAAATTAACTTTTTATGAAAAGCAAGATTTAGTCAATGTTCACTGTTGCCCATAAATGTCTACTTGCTTTAGCACCATTTGTTGAAAAGGCTTAGTGGGTTTTTTTTTTTTTTAAAAGAATCATATCTACTGATTCTAGTACAAAATCTGGAAGTTGACTCTTTTTTGCCAAGAGCACATATAGTTAAACTGGTTATATGATTTGTTACTTTTCTTAAAAGTGGAAAGCAGTAAAACTAATTTACTTCATTATTAAATGAATTTTAAGTATCAAATTAAAATTTTAATTTAATTTCTATACAATCATCAAAAATAATTAAAAGCTAGCCTCAGACCTCTAAATATTAAGCTTGGATAAATCTTTGTATTTCCTTGTTAAATAAGACTAGAGTAACTGACACCAGTATGATCTACCAAATAGGACTGAGGGTTTTTTGCTTTGTTTTGTTTTTAATTTGACTCAGGGAAATCATATTACTCCTTTATGGTTAAACCACATGCTTTCTTTAGCGTACCACCTTGCCCGGTATATGAAAATAATTTGCTAAGGGTAAACAGAGATATGAGGAAAAGACATCAAAACCATGGGTTTTAAGAATACTTATTAAAGAACATAATATCTAAGGAAAAGAAAACTAAGAGTACACAAGTATAAAAGAAAAAAATTAATTCAGCAAGCATATTGAGCTTTTGAGCAACTACATACAATATTTGAGAAAATCCTTGGGCTCAAGTGCTGTTCCCATCCCCACCAGGTCCAGGCGCTCTCCTGAACCACTGGATCCTCTCTGTAAGGACACTTATTTCCCTTTATGCTTTCCTAGATCCTTGTCAGTTTCTCCTACTGGAGCATAAATTCCTTATCACCTAAGCATTTCACAGAGTACTATACATGTGATGATATTTGCTGCATGAATGAAATGTTGAACCAATCAAGAGTCCTCCAGGAGCTAAACATATGATGAGGGCATCCTGCAAGAATACAAACCCTAGTGGAATATGAGAAAGGTTTCCGCTTTGGTAGAAATAGAAGTAGAAAGACCAAGACTTTTTGCCTCAGGATGTAAGTCTCCTACGTGGTCCAACCTCTCTTTTAATTTTCACTTTGTTCTTTGTGACTGTTGTTGTTCAGTCACCCAGTCATGTCCGATTCTGTGACCCCATGGACTCCAGGACACCAGGCCTCTGTCCCTCACCATCTCCCAAAGTTTGCCCAAGTTCATGTCCATTGCATCAGTGATGCCATCCAGCCATCTCATTCTCTGATGCCCTCTTCTCCTTCTGCCCTCAATGTTTCCCAGCATTGTCCAATGAGTTGGCTATTCTCATCAGATGACCAACATACTGGAGCTTATGCTCCAACATCAGTCCTTCCAATTCAGGGTTGATATCACTTAAGATTGACTGGTTTGATTTCCTTGCCATCCAAGGGGCTTTTAGGATTCTTCTCCAGTACCACAGCTTGAAGACATCAATTCTTTGGTATTCTGCCTTCTTTATAGTCCAGTTCTCACAACTGTACATGACCACTAGGAAGACCATAGCCTTGACTATACGGACCTTTGTCGGCAGAGTAATGTCTCTGCTCTTTAACATACTGTCTAGGATTGTCATCGCTTTCCTGTCAAGAAACAATTGTCTTCTGATTTCATGGCTGCAGTCACCCTCCACGGTGATTTTAGAGCCCAAGAAGAGGAAATCTATCATTGACTCCACCTTTTCCTCTTCTATTCACTATGAAGTATTGGGACTAGATGCCATGATCTTAGTTTTTTTTTAATATTTAGCTTTAAGCTGGCTGTTTCATTCTCCTCCTTCACCATTATCAAAAGGCTCTTTAGTTCCTCTTCACTTTCTGCCTTTAGAGTGGTATCATCCACATATCTGAGGTTGTTGATGTTTCTCCCACCTCTCTTGATTCCAGCTTGTAACTCATCCAATCCAGCATTTCTTATGATGTGCTCAATGCATAGGTTAAACAGGATGACAGCAGACAGCCCTGTCATACTCTATTCTCAATCTTGAACTAATCAGTTTTTCCATATAGGGAACAACTGTTCCCTGTTGCTTCTTGACCCACATACAGGTTTCTCAGGAGACAGGTAAGATGCTTTGGTATTCCCATCATTTAAGAGCTTTCCACAATTTGCTGTGACCCACACAGTCAAAGGCTTTAGTGTAGTCAATGAATGTTTTTCTGGAATCCCTTGCCTTCTCTATGACCCAGCAAATGTTGGCAATTTGATCTCTGCTGGTTCCTCTGCCTTTCCTAAACCCAGGTTGGACATCTGAAAGTTCTTGGTTCATATAATCCTGAAGCCTAGCATGCAAGATTTTAAGGATGACCTTACTAGCATGAGGGCTTCCCTGGTGGCTCAGAGGTTAAAGCGTCTGCCTGGAATGCGGGTTTGATCCCTGGGTCGGGAAGATCCCCTGGAAAAGGAAATGGCACCCCACTCCAGTACTCTTGCCTGGAGAATCCCATGGAGGGAGGAGCCTGGAGGGCTACAGTCCATGGGGTCGCAAAGAGTCAGACACAACTGAGCAACTTCACTTTCACTTTACTAGCATGGGAGATGAGTGCAGTTGTCTGATGATGGTCAACACACTCTTTAGGATGGTGGGTGACTGACCATACCATCATAGTAATTCAGTTCATTAAGATCTTTTTTGTGCAGTTCTTCTGTGTACTCTTTCCATCTTTTCTTGATCTCTTCAGCATCTACTAGGTCTCTACCAGGCTTCCCCGATAACTCAGTTGGTAAAGAATCCCATTTCTGTCCTCTATTGTGACATTTGCCCATATCAAGGGCAAAATGTTCCCTTGATATTTCCAGTTTTCCTGAAGAGATCTCTGGGTTTTCCCCTTCTGTTGTTTTCTTGTAGTTTTATGCACTGTTCGTTGAAAGAGGCCTTGTTCCTCCTTGCTATTCTTTGGGACTCTGTGTTTAGTTGGCTGTACCTTTCCCTTTCTCCCTTGCTTTCCACTTCTCCTCTTTCTTCAGCTATTTGTGAACCTCCCCAGATAATCACTTTGCCTTCTTTATTTTCTTTCTCTTTGGGTGAAGCCCTGCTAATTGCTTTTCTATAGTTTATTCTGCTTTCTTTTCTTTTTGTATGCCTTCCCACTGAGTCTGGAGGGGCCATGTTTGTGACAATGTTTGGACAAGATTCTGGTGTTTGTGGGATATAAATGCCATCCTAATAGCATCTCAGTATCTCCAGGTTCACTGTCTCAGAGAATGATTCCCACCAAGCACAAGGTTGCCCAACTTAGACACCCAGAAATCATCCTCAGCTGCTCCCCTTGTCCATGCACATAGTGCTGTTCAAGGCCTAGGATCTGTTCATGTCACTCCTTTCTCACTGTATATTCCAAACCCAGTTAATGATTATCTCTCACTTGGGAAATGAAAACCCTCAGCTCTTTAACAGGACTTGTATTCAGTTTTTCCTAACGTACCACCTACTTAAATGTATCTAAACCCCAAACTGACTCGATTACTATGCTACTGAAGTCCCTCCAATCCTCTCTACTGCTATTAGGATGATGGCCAGATTTCTTAGTATGGCCCTTGGCAATCTTTCCCGGGCTGTCTCTACAGACTCATTCTGCTTTGTCCCATCCCACAGACACTGAGCTCTAGGCTCTGGTCGAATGGAATTTCTTTTATATATGTCCTTTCATTTCTGGTCCTTTTCACAAATAATTTTCCTGCCAAGAATATACTGACTGCCTAAATCCTCTGCATCCTTTAGTGATTATGTTTAGAAATTGCTGCCTGTAGGAAATGTTCCCTGGACTCACTGACTAGGTTAGATAATTCTGCTGGGCTTGCCCAGCTCCCTGTATTTCTGCCACTGTAACTCTTGCCACACGCTTTTAATCCTCTAATGTTCAGTCTGTTCCTCTTAAAAGACTATAGGGTCTCCAAGAAGCTCTTTGTCACTTTCTCAATGGGGTCACCAGCATCTAGCCTAGCACAAGGCACCCCGTTGGCACTCAGTAAATGTTTTTTGAATAAATGAATAACTAATTGTTATATGAGGTAGACTAGACTATAAAGAAAGCTGAGCACCGAAGAATTGATGCTTTTGAACTGTGGTGTTGGAGAAGACTCTTGAGAGTCCCTTGAACTGCAAGGAGATCCAACCAGTCCATCCTAAAGGAAATCAATCCTGAATATTCATTGGAAGGACTGATGCTGAAGCTGAAACTCCAATCCTGTGGGCCAAGATGCAAATAACTGACTCATTTGAAAAGACCATGCTGCTGGGAAAGATTGAAGGAAGGAGGAGAAGGGAATGACAGAGGATGAGATGTTTAGATGGCATCACCGACTCAACGGACATAAGTTTGAGTAAGCTCTGGNTGTGGGCCAAGATGCAAATAACTGACTCATTTGAAAAGACCATGCTGCTGGGAAAGATTGAAGGAAGGAGGAGAAGGGAATGACAGAGGATGAGATGTTTAGATGGCATCACCGACTCAACGGACATAAGTTTGAGTAAGCTCTGGGAGTTGGTGATGAGCAGGGAAAGCTGGAGTGCTGACAGTCCATGGGGTTGCACGAAGCATTGGACATGACTGAGCAACTGAACTGATAATAGGGAAAAAAGAAATATATAAGCCTCTGTAGACTTTTGTAGTCATAAAAGAAAAAAGGCAATAAAAGCCTGGAAACAAAAATTTTGACAGTGAGGAGAGAAAGCAAGCTGTGGCTATGGTAGACCCTGTGGAAGCAGAAAGTCATAGTGACTTGAGAAAAAGAAAGGGAGAGCTAGCTACAGCTATAACTACAGCTAAATATACCACTTATATACAGAGAAAAAAGAGCACAATTTCATTGGGAAAAAAAAGAGATTGCTTATTTTTAGGATATAACAGGGTGAAATTCTGAAATAATTGCCACAGTGTTTCTTTTTGGCACTTTTCTCCTTGCTTCTTGTTTTTCGAACTCCAGTACAGGCAGTGGCCTTGGATGTCAAAGACCAATCTTATTAAGATATTTTTTTATATACATGTACATTTGCACATCAAGATTAGGCACCTCAGGGACTCAGCACAAAGTTCAGGCCATAATGAACTTGAAGCAATGTAAGATAAGACAAGAAGAGTTTTCTAGCCCAAAAGAATGTAAACTTTCAGCCCTCTGTGAAGGGGAGAATCAGGAAGACTTGCCCAGAGAGCAGAAACCGAGGAGCCCAGAGCTCTGTTGCTTCCTCCCTGAACCTGCCCAGAATAGAAGGCTTGATAAAAAACCCAAAGGAGTTTCGGTTTTTGGCCACAGAAGAAAGGACTGGTGTCTTGCTCCTTCTTGGGTGAGGCCTAAGATGGTGGCGAGACTCAAATAAAGCCTTCATTTCAACATTCTTGGTGACCTTAATAGAGTAGCTTGTAGATGTTTCCAACAACACAAAATATAAAAGTAATAGAGCAGATATCATATGTAGATACAGACGCAGATACAGGGATAGACAGAGAGATATCAGAAAGGAATAAAGAGGGACTATGGTAGCTACTTAACTTGAATTGTTCACTCACATAGTGGAAGAGTGTCTCATCTTTTCCTCTGTCACCAGGAAGGATAAGGAAGTTGGTAAACTTTGAAATCAGAAAAAAACCATACTTAGGACAAGGAGAACACCCAAAAGAATTGTGTGACTGAAGAATAGTAGCCCCAAATAGATCAACTATAGATGCCACCAAGATAAATAATCTAGGAACAAAAGAATATTTATATATCATTGTAAACCACTGGGATTGGATGCTAGTAACTGGAACCATATCTCATCTATGGTACAATGTAGTCATCCTGGAACTAAAGAGGAAGGAAGGAAGGCTGTAGGTGAGAGCATCTTGAATTAATTAGTATTTACCCAAAGGAACTAACAAAAACCTGAAAATGGCATACTTCAACTTGATTTGCTTTTTTTTTGTTTTTATTGGTGGCTATGAGGCCAAAAGATAATTAAAGTGCAACTGTAGTTAAATTTTTCTATTATATTTTTGCATGCCTAAGTCATATAAATTATACAGTTTATCTATGATAACAATAAAGATGGAGGGTATGAAAGTGTGTATACTTCTAAAGAGAAAAAATATTGGTGATCTCACTTCTTAACAGATAACTTTTCATTTTAAATATTGCCCATGTTCATATTTATGTATTTAAATATAACACATGAAAATATAAATAGTATTATTTTTATTTTCCCCCAAATTAGAAATATGGGGAATCAATTATTCCTTACAAAAGTACCATTCAAAGAGCTGTAACTCTCAACTAACTCCACCATGGTAATGACCAGATACTCACTGTAGATAAATCAGAGTATATAATATGTGTGATATTAAATTATTATAAAAGTACATATGTAGTCATTATGTTACATAGGTATGACTACATTATGTAGTTATTATGTTCAGTTCAGTTCAGTCACTCAGTCGTGTCTGACTCTTTGCAACCCCATGAATCACAGCATGCCAGGCNGAAATCTGTCACTGTTTCCATTTTTCCCCATCTATTTGCCATGTAGTTCCTCAATAGAAGGGTCATATTCATCCTGGATCCCTGTTTATTATTCATTATCAATGTCACATAGTAATTTTAGCTATGGACATTTTCTACAGCCACAAAGACTTAATTGGAGGCAGGAGGTAAATGTGTGGGTATACACTATTTGATTGCTCGATTTGAATTACAAAGCTAAAGAGGTTTTGTCTGTTAAATTGTCACTCAGGGCAAAAAAGAAGTAAATCCAGGAGAATCCAACAGATTTATTAAATGTATTACTCAGCATGTCTGAGCAATTTGAAGATGGAGAAATGGTCTCTATACAACAAGTTCATGGGAGAGACGGTTCCATAGGTACACTCCATGAGAAACAGTTGGTGGCTCCTGCATGCAGTCAAAGCAACTCACCCTTCAGCTTCAGTTCCCAACTTCAAGAGGATGTATTGTCTTTTCCCTCCTTTATTATTAACTAGCAAATATCTTAACTCATCCTGGACCTTCATGAAGTGAGACCCATATAGCTTTAAAGACTTGACTTAAAAATTAAGTCACAATGAAGTCTAAAGAATGATGAGGGAGTCAGTCCAAAGAGAAATCAGAATTTTTATTTGTTTCATTCTGATGTGTTTCTTTGTGTATCTACTTAGAGATCCTATTCTGTGTTACTTAGAAATCCTATTCTTGCCTGTCCCATCAGGCAAGCCTTTAACACCTGACCATACCTTCTTCCTTGATTGCTTTCTCCTGTGTTGAGAGCTTTCGGTCCTTTGAGATGAAATTAGCAAGGAATTGAAAAATTGATATAAGTATTCATACATCATCATGTCAAAGACCAGATACTACATTTACTTTTGGCTTTGCAGGCCATACAGTTTCTGCTACTCAACTCTTCAGCTCTGCCGTTGTAGCATGAAAGCAACCATAGACAATGTCAGTAAGTGAGCATGGCTGCATCCCAATAAAACTTTATTCACAAAACAGTCAGTGAGCCAGATTTGGTCTGCCAACTCCTGGACAGGAAGCATTTTGGAAATCAAGAAACTTGGCCTCGTAAGATAGGTAGGTAACAATTTGGCAGGAACAGAGTGGGCTAGTAGGAACCAGTGAAACAAGTAGTTATATAAGAGACTCAGTGAGATGGAGTGTAGAGATGCTATGCGTATTATGCACAGAAGGAGAGAAGCCAGTGTACAGAAGGAGCAGGCACCTCTCCCTCAAGTGCAAAGCAGCTGTAGAACAACTTTTAAAAAATGATTCTTGATACTTGACCAATTGTGAATTTTAAAGAATGATTTTTGGTACTCCTACTCAATCGTCCAGTAGAGGAGCAAAGAAACTAGCTATAGTTTTAAATTTGATTTCTATGAGCTGGACTTGAGCCAGATCGATTGTGCTAAGTACAGAAAAAAGTGTAAAGTGGCTACAGACTTTAAAGATAGCCCATTCTGAGTTAAGAAGATTAAAACAGAGGTTGTGCCAAGTTAAACTGGAGTCTCAAAAGCTTTTCTGAGTTTACAAAGACATCTCCAAATCTCTGTCTCTCCCAAATTCCTTCAGATCTGTCTATTGTATTAACTATTCTGCTTGGCTCACATCCAAGGTAACTCAATGTTTGTGCTATTTTAAACTTCCTTTCAAAGTGTGTTGACAGTGACAAGTGGTTTTACCACTCTAAGAAGGGACCCAGTTGGTCATTTACAAACAGGAATCATACTAAGCAGTTTTCCTTGCACAGATCATAACCAAAACTGGACGAACCCCTGTGCTCACTAAGTATTCCAAGTTGTAGGAAGGATCCCAAAGGCATTCACTGCAAGCAATATGCAACGTAGTAAAACTCAAGTACATTTTAACAAATGGAAAATGGGATATTTTGTTGAAGGTATTTGTAGCTCTGCTTGAACTAGACATAATGCAAGTGCTCAAACACATATGAAATGAAGAGACCATCATACAATGCATTCTTGCAGTAATAACTTTTTAAAATAAACTTTTATCATTAAAACTTTCAAAAAATAGAAATTATAGTACAATAAGCCCCAACATTTCCAGCATCCAGATCCAGTAGTTATTTAAGATCTTGTCACACTTACTTTGTCTATTCTTTTTATTTTCTTTCACTGAAGTTAGCAACATGTTTTTGACACCAAAAGCAGAGTCAGTATTTGCCATTATTTAAAATTAGTTTTGTCTTTTTCTGAATGTCTCTTCTAAGGAAGTACCTCAGTATTTTCATTTGTTCACCTTCTTTGAATTCCGAGCAACAAATGTTGAATGCCTGCTGTGTAAAAGGCTTCATGTACTTAATTTCTTCTGCCTTCAGCTCTTGAAACTGTCAAAGCAGTTCTGGAATATCAGATATCTTTCTAGATTTCTTTATCTCATTGTGTACATGGCTTCCCAGTAGCAGGATACAGAAAGTAATCTAGCCAAGTTGTGTAGATAATAATATATCAGAATACTGGTACTTAATTTCTATTTAAGAGCATTTGCCTTTAACCACTTTTCTTCCAAAGGAATACTGTGCTGTTTTAATATTGTTAATAGAACAATAAAAAATATTG
>SJYV01006435.1:1783486-1809183 GCA_006410875.1 Neotragus pygmaeus | reverse complement strand
ATGGATGTGAAAGTTGGACTGTGAAGAAAGCCAAGCACTGAAGAATTGATGCTTTTGAACTGTGGTGTTCGAGGAGACTATTGAGAGCCTCTTGGACTGCAGGGAGATCCAACCAGTCCATCCTAACGGAGCTCAATCCTGGGTGTTCATTGGAAGGACTGATGCTGAGGCTGAAACTCCAATACTTTGGCCACCTCATGCGAAGATTTGATTCATTGGAAAAGACCCTGATGCTGGGAGGGATTGGAGGCAGGAGGAGAAGGGGATGACAGAGGATGAGATGGCTGGATGGCATCGCCAACTCGATGGACATGAGTCTGAGTGAACTCCGGGAGTTGGTGATGGACAGGGATGCCTGGCCTGATGCGATTCATGGGGTCGCAAAGAGTCGGACACAACTGAGCGACTGAACTGAACTGAGGTTCCTCTGTTGGTGGAATTCTCCAGGCAAGAATACTAGCATGTGTATCCACCCCCTTCTCCAGAGATCTTTCTGACCCAGAGATCAAACCTGAGTCTCTTGCATTGCAGGCAGATTCTTTGCCATCTGAGCCACCAGGGATGACTAAGTTCCAGTGCCCTTTTCTACAAAATGGGGATTCTTGGTAGTTATTAAAGATAAAAGTGATAATATGAGGAAACAGCCTAACCCTGTGCTACCACTACCACTTTCTGGTACACAAAAAGTGCTCAATAAATGTCAGCTCCTGATGCTTTGAAAGAAAGATGAATTAACTTGGAGATTTCACTTTGTGGTAATAGTCTCTTTTCTCTTTAGTGGCTTTACTCACTCATGTTTCATTACCATTGGCCCCTGAACCAACTGAAGTTTTCTATTATCTTTCATGAAGGATGCTTATGTCTTGTAGCTCTAAAAACATCAAACTTGAGTGTTATGCTGCCTACAGTTTCTTCATCATGAGCAACAAAAATGAAGAGAAAAATAGAGAATAATAGTCTCCAAAAAATAAAATCATTTGACCCCTGTAATGTATTTTCCATCTCAAAGTTTTATTTTCTAGAAAATTTTGAATGATGTTTATTCTTTGTCCCCTCAACATTAATTGACATTTAAAAGAGATTAATCTGTTGGCTAAGAGCTCTAGTTAACACATAGTTTGTTCCAGTCTTTATTTTCAATGGATTATTTAAACTAGTTGATGATTGGATGTATTTTGCTTTGGCCAGATTATTAGAAAGTTTTCCACATTAAATGCTTGCAATTATCTAACTACAAATGAAAATACATAGTACCAATCTTGCCACTTATATTTTAATAACCAAAAACTATACATTGAGTATTTACATCTATCCATGTAATACATACAGTCTGACAGTAATATTTCCCATGGATACTTCAAATCTTTCTTCTCCTTTCTTATTCTTGAGCATAGTCCTGTAGTTGATTATATCTTCCTCACACATATTTTAATCCTTGTTATACATTACACATTGCTTTTATTCATAATATAATTACTAGAAGACAGGATAAATAGTTTTGAGAGATTTTAGATGAATGATACCCACAGTATCATTTTGTTCAGTACTATTAAACCAAAAATATCCAAAGTGCTCTGTAATAAGCAGTTCAAAGATGATGCATTGGGCCTTTAGTGGATGGTAAGTTTGAGATGTTTAAGGAGACTTGGGGATTGGCATTCCAGAGTGAGGAATTTCTTGTAGAAATAGACAAGATGCATCTACTCCATTTCGTTTCTACAAGAAATATAATTCATTTGCACTGAATTAAGCTCTTACATTGTATCCTGCACTGTTCTGAGCACAGCAGAAGGAATATGTCGTATATTACAGTCTTTAAAATGTAATTGCATTAATTTTATATGTTAATGTAAGAAGAGCTTATATGTTTACATCATTAGCAGCACTGTACAAGGTTTAGCTCCCCATCTATCTAGTTATTTGATATTTCTTAGAGTAGTTTTATCACTTTCTAAATAGAAGTTTCTCATATGTCTTAGAAAGGTGATTCCCGGAAGATTTATAGTTTTTATTTTTATTATAAATGGAACTTCTTTTGATCTTTTCTATCTACATAATGTTTGTGTAATACAACTCTAGATATTTGTATATTCATCTTGTATTCAAGCACTTTGCTGCATCTTACAAATTACGAAGTTCTCTTAGCTAATTATTTTGACATTTCTAGGTAATAGTCCTCTTTTGTAGTACTTAAACCATTTATTTTTATTTCATGTCTTATTGTGTAGGTCAGAATTTTCAGAATATAACATGGAATAATGATAATGACCAGCCTGGTTTTACTCCACCTGAAAGAGAAACCTCAAGAGTTTCAGTATTATATTGGTTTTTGGTTAGAAAGAGATTACCATGTTAAAGAGGAATTTTATTACCTAGATTTATGCCCAGACATCAGCATCATATAAAGCAAGGTATTGCTGAACTTCAGAATGCAGTCCCCTAAGTACCTGCGTCCCTGAATGAAAAGTGACCTTTCTACCTCCCCATAAGGGGTCTTCCCATTTCCTGACCAATGTGAACATTTACAGTCTTTTCAGAAACTCAAATCTCTATTTCCATCAAGCAGTTTCTACAGTTCTACATTCTCAAGTTCTGGGGTCTCCTATGCTGAATCATACCAGATGTGATATCCTGTCCAAGCCAGGGCTCTACCAAGCCAATCCAGGACCCTTCCTATAGTCTCTCCTTTGGATGAGGTAAAGAACAGATATTCCCTGCTTGAGTATCAAGGATTCGCATGTGTCCTCAAAATAACCAATAATTTTTTAGTGTGCTGCTGCTGCTGCTGCTAAGTCGCTTCAGTAGTGTCTGACTCTGTGTGACCCCACAGACAGCAGCCCACTGGGCTCCTCAGTCCATGAATTTTCCAGGCAAGAGTACTGGAGCGGGTTGCCATTGCCTTCTCTGTTTTTAGTGTGAGTCCAGTTTAAACACATATTTTTAAATGGTCTCTAAATCTGAGGATATATTCGCTTTGTAATACTACAAAAACATTTCAAAAATTCATCTCTGCTCTCAGGGTGATGGTGATTTAAAAGGTTTTCTTTAAAAACAGAGGGGGAATACATGCTATTTATTCAAGTCTACAACACACCCTATAGCTCTATCCCCTACCTCATACATATTGTTTTTCCCTTGGCAAATAACATCTTCAAGCAAACCAGATAATTTGCTTATTTATTACAGCACTGTGTTTCTCCCGAATCTAGAATATGATCTCCACCAGGAGAGGGATCGTTCCCATCTTATTCAGTAATAGATTCCAAAGATCTAGAATAATGTTTAGCATATAATAGTCACTCGATATGCATAATTAGTGAGTGAAAAATCTGATTGTGATACTTTTGTTAAAAGAAAACCTATTATTAAAGGAAATTAATGTTTTCATTTTTAGCAACAAAAAGGTATCAATAGCAAGTTTCTAATTATTCTCCCCAAACTTAAAATGTAAAATCTCATCTCTTCAGGCATCTGTTGTACTAATACACAATGAGGAAACAAAAAGAATCTAAGCAAAAAGAAGTATCAACACTCACCACTATGTGAGGATGAGATGGCCTTGAAGGCAGAAACCATTCCTCACTGTCCCAGAAAGATGCCAGACATGGAATGTTTCTGAGTACATTCATAAATGTTTACTGAATACATGAGAGAGCAAATGAGTGAACTAATGAATACGCAAACAAATACCAGTCTACTGATATAAAAGAGTCCTGTGTGAGAATGTTCTTGGAAGTCATGGAGAGGCAATGCCTTCCCCCAGGGAAGTAAACATTTTCAAAGTGGTTTGAAGGTCAGGAGAAGATTTTGGATAATGAAATCATTCTAGGAAATTCAAATTACCCTGGAGATGTCCTAATCATACTGTAAGTTCAGGTCAGTTCAGTCACTCAGTCGAGTTTGACTCTTTGTGACCCCATGGACTGCAGCACGCCAGGCTTCCCGGTCCATCACCAACTCCTGGAGCTCACTTAAACTCATGTCCATTGAATCGGTGGTACCATCCAACCATCTCATCCTCTGTCATCCCCTTCTCCTCCTGCCTTTAATCTTTCCCAGCATCAGAGTCTTTTCCAATGAGTCAGTTCATCTCATCAGGTGGCCAAAGTATTGAAGCTCTAGCTTCAGCATCAGTCCTTCCAATGAATATCCAGGACTAATTTCCTTTAGGATTGACTGGTTTGATCTCCTTGCAGCCCAAGGGATTCTCAAGAGTCTTCTCCAACACCACAATTCAAAAGCAGCCTGTATCTTAATGATACCTAAAGAAGTAAAACCAAACCCCGAGTTTTGTTTACCCCCATCTTAGTATATCAGCCTTTAATACATTGCCAACTTTTCTTTCTCCATCTCTCAACTAATCAATCCTGAGTTTGATCATGGAGTGCTTATTAGAGAAAGAAACAAGTATTAAAGTTCTGCTAGATGTACCCCTTCCTGGCAAAGAATTCCACCTCTTTTGCTCAGTGGCCATCACTATCCACCTTATATCAGAGTGCCAAGTAAAGGCTATTCTGTGACTGTGATTCAGAATTCCTGGCATTTACCCCCAGTTAATTGTAGGTTCCAATTAGTCTTCCCTGATAAGGAGATGCAGCATTTGCTCACTGATGTGATCTTGTGCTACACACAAATTGGTATACAGAAACAGATTATAGCTTTGTGCTGCTGCAACATTTTATTAAACTAGACCTTAAATTCAGAAGGGAGTTTTTAGCCCTGGTTTTCTTAATATTGCTTCATCTTAATTTTGCAGTTTACCACAAATCAGTGCTTACAGGAAAGGAGTGAGTCTTCCTTGGTGTGCTGTCTGTGCTTAATTTTTCTGGGCCTTCCCTAACAGTTTGAGTATTTCACAGGAAGGCACATTGTATTAAATGGAGTCTTTGCGTCCTACACACATATATGTGAATTCCACANAATATTGCTTCATCTTAATTTTGCAGTTTACCACAAATCAGTGCTTACAGGAAAGGAGTGAGTCTTCCTTGGTGTGCTGTCTGTGCTTAATTTTTCTGGGCCTTCCCTAACAGTTTGAGTATTTCACAGGAAGGCACATTGTATTAAATGGAGTCTTTGCGTCCTACACACATATATGTGAATTCCACAACAGTTTTACAGCTCTTTCAAAACCCAATTTCAAGGGCATATAAGTGGGGGGGCAGGGAGGGATCTTTGGTAAGGGAATATTAGCTTCATGAGGTTTCCTAAAAATGGACCCATCAATCAGTGTCTGAACAAGCCCTCCAGGTGATTCTGATGCATGGTCAAATTTAAAAACTGTTAAAGATTCAAAGGTCATTGAGGAGATATTGCCAAAGACCAGTGGTTTGCAAACTTCAGTGCATCAGAATTACCTAGAGGCTTGTTAAGACACAAATTGCTGAGCCCCATCTCTAAGCTTTTGATTCAGTAGGTGTGGGGTGCTGACCAGGAATATCTTTCAGTTCCAAAGATACTGATGCTGCTGGTCTGGAGACAACATTTTGAGAAATACTACAGAAGATTATAATCATTTACTTCTTTGCAATCTCTTGTAGCATTATTCCAATGTTGCACTTTGGTTATAAAACAAAATCTAACAAGATCTTGAACCTCAGAAGAGTTCCATGGTCTCAGAAATTGAAAATTTACAGAACTAAATGGAAAAACACTGAGGGCTTTAAGAAGTCAGAGGGAGACTTATTTCTGATGCTCTTTGAGAGAACTCAATTACTTTGGGTATGAAGTATTCTGGAAATGTACTGTACCTTTGTACAGGATAGGACATAGATCTCTACTTCAATTTTTGCCAGGAAGCTTGTATTAGAGAGACCCAATTATCCCCTAAAAAGAACAACTGTGGCAGTAAAGGACTAGAAAGGATAAAGTATTAAAGATTGAGAAGATGACCCCTGTTGCCATTTTATCACTGACTTGCCTGGTGAACAAATGTTTAACCTCCCTAGAAATCAGTTTCTCCTCTGTAAAATTCATTTAACAAATATGCATGGACTCATCCATGTGCAGAAGACCAAATTTAATCCTGTCAAAGATGAATTAAACATCTTTCCCAAAGAAAGACATGCATATAAATAGCATGGTATATGGTAGAAAGTGAAAATGTCATGAGAAAAGCACCATAATACTATGAAATGATGATTCCTGTCACTACATCTGAATGATTCTTCCATTTTCTAGGCCCCAGGTGTGATCATTTTAGTCATCTTCTCCTTTCTCCCTGAGTTCCACAAGCTCCTCAAAGTCCAGTTGATCATCCCTTTGAAACTACTCTCAGCATTATTTCCTATCCTCCTCACAGCCTCAAGTCCTTCTCAGATCTTGTCACTTTATTCCATGATTTCTGCAGTAGCCTCACACAACTCTGGATTCCTGCCATCGGTTTTCTTTCTAAGACCTCCTGTAGCCTGTTAGTAAATTCATCTTTCAAAACAGGAGCTTTTATCCTCCTATCACAACTCTGCCTTTCTTTATCAGTTCCTGCTAAACTGTTCCACCTAGCATTCAGGCGATCTCCAGAAGTGCCTCCCTCCCCATCCTCCACAGCCCGCCTTTCCTTTTCAACTCCACTCTTCTCCGCATCTCTTCTCTCCTGTTTTACCAGCACACTCCATACAGCAAAGCTATAAGCCTTTACCAACATTCCACCAGCCTTTTAGAAGACCCTGCTTTCTTTTTACCCATCCACATTTGGTCCATCATCATTCAGCACCATCTACCTAAGAGTTTTCCCTCAGTTCTCCAATCAGTGTTTTCTTGTGCTCTGAATGTCTACCTTCTGTGTCAATAAATTTATCACAGAGTCCTTGTTTCTCATTGTCTTTAGAACTCTGAGGCATCTCTCTTTTGAAGGGAGGAACTAGGTCTTTTACTTTTAAGTTTCTTCCTTGCTATACCCATCACCCTGTTCCCAGTCACAGGAACTTTCTTGTTCACATACACAAGCCAGCAAAGGGTATGCAGCAGAAACTTTGGAAATGTTTGGTGGTAAATGAAGTGAGGCAGTGGATAACTGTTACTTTCTTTTTGCAGGCTGGCATGCAATCACTATTCTGATCCCCAAGCTTTCTTTCCTTATGGTTCTGTGTTGCTAAGAAATGTGGCCCAGGCCTGGCTAACTGGAATTCTGGACCCTCTGATCAAATCATGATCACTCACAGATATTTAAGTGGCTCAAGTCAGACCGAGTGGAACCAGTGACTTCATTTGAAGCCTCTGTCATAACTATAGGATGAAAGAAGCCCTCTCTCTCTGCTATTCTTAAAGAAAGTGAAAGTGTTAGTCATTCAGTCATGTCCAACTCTTAGTGACCCCATGGAATGTAGCCTACCAGGCTCCTCTGTCCATGGAATTCTCCAGACAAGAATACTGGAGTGGGTTGCCATTCCCTTTTCCAGGGAATCTTCCCAACCCAGGGATCGAATTCAAGTCTCTCACATTCCAGACAGATTCTTTACCATCTGAGCCACCAGGAAAGCATGTTCTTGAAGAAAATTGTATATTTATCTAGAAAGTCTGGGAGACATCTTAGCAGAGATAACACACATCAGAAACATGTCAACCCAGAGAAAAGGAAAGTAGTGAGATCAAAGAAGACAGATTCCTAACACCACTGACTGCCTGAATTAAACTGTGCCTGAAGCCAGTCCCCTCAACCTTTCAAAGGCCAATAAAAACCTTGTTTTCCTTAAGCTAGTTTGATTTGTTTTGTATCATTTACTGTCAAAAGAGATCTACTAATTTGAATAGAAAGAATAAAAATTGGCACAAATTGAGAATTTACTACATACTATGCTAAGTATGTACACTAAAAGAAAATGCATTTAATCTTTGATAAAAGAACTTTTCTAAATAACTGTGGAGAGTCAATAGTAGCAGATGATTGTTTTTGGGTGGAAATAGAGTATTGATGGCAAACTTTATATACCAGACAGTATTACTGATGTCTCATGATAGATTTTCTAATCCTAAAATGTGGACAAGTATTAGAGAAAATGCCATAAATTATATCTGTAGCTACTGAGGTATATGTGCATCATAGCTCTTGTATCTGCCAATTACTAGTTTTACACTATGTAATAAAACCAGTTATTTCATAAAAGAATTGTATGGGAATGCCTTATGGTATATGTAGGTATCTCTGTAGCTCAAGTTTTCTGAATATAATTCACTTAATTACATGAAGGTTAATATGTATATTTTTAAAATATCATTGGAAATACTTTACAAAAATTTTATAAAAGTTGTTATAAAATTTCTTTTTGAGAATATAGTTGAAGTAAAATAAGACTTCAACTGTGAATATGATTTAGGATCATCTGATATAAAAACCAGAGGCAAGCACCTTAAGAGATTGACACCTGGAGCTGTTACATAAACACAGACACAATTGACAAGATTTATAAATGGTGATTTTGTTAAGAAGGTTTGAATTCCCATTGCATTATTTCTGTAATTACTTGAGTTCTATTTACAGTCTTTAAAATGTCATTATTTTATACATGTGGACGTATAGCGTAAGTGGGAAGTCACAGTAAGAGGAGGAACAAATAAGAACTTTGACTTGAATTTTAAGTTCGTAAGATTAAGTACTTTGCAGAAAGAATAAAAGGTCTTGGTAAAATGTCTTTACCCCATGCTCAATGAACTACCAGAATTGTATGTTTTAGCTCTTTTTAACAGACTGGCTTGCTAACTAGGAAAAAAAAAGTCTGTCTTATTAAAACCATTTTATTTGCCTAGTTAAGTTGGTTGTCAGATATATTATTAACTTTTAAATGGAGAGGCAGTTCATTTGTCCTTATTCAAGAAAAAAATATATCCCCTGTGTTAGGATACATTTTCTGATTCTTAAGGAAGCCTAAACACTTTGATAACCCCCAAATCAATAGTGATAAAAGCCCTCCTCCATCACAGGTACGTGCCATACCTAGACTTGCAAAAAAAAAAAAAATATATAGGAGAGAAAAAAGGAAAGGAAGGAAGGAAGGGGAGTTAAAGGACAGAGAGCATCTTGCTATGAGAACACAGGGAAAGAACCATGCCTTGTACACATTCTTTCAACGGGCTAAAGATGCCCTTCCATGCCCTTCCATATGTGTTTCTCCAGTGATCATTGTTGTCCAAGTAGAAGCAACACTTTTATTTGAACAACTACAAAGAACTTTGAAAGATCAGGCTATTATGCAGTTAGTATTAACAAGCCACACATAAATTTAAATTCCTTTACCTTTAGAAAAGAAAAGGAAAACATGATTGTGACACAGAGTTCAGTTCTATTAGGTAAATCAGAAGAACTTTGATCTCCAAATGTTTTCAAAAGGACCAGATTTCCTCTGTGTATCCAGGCTGGAAAGAGACAATGAAATTTTTTCTGAATGGTGATCATGCACAGGCTGTGAAATACAATTTTAGAGCAAGTCATAAAGAAATAGTCATAGGTCTGTTTGCATTAGGGATCAGTAACTGAAATTTCTCAAAGACTCAAAATACAAAATGATATTAACTTGCATGCAGTTCTGGACATGGTAGACCATTCAGTGGTATTGAAGCAGCAAAATATGGATATGCTAGCTGAGTATGTGGAAGAATCCAAAAGAGTGGTTGTCATTTTGTCACAGTCAGGAAAATAATGGCAGGAGAAAACCACAACCATAGATCAGAGAAGAGCTACGAAGGGAAGCAACACATGGGAGCCAGAGCCTGTACCTATCCTGAAGAGGGTCTGCGTCTGTAACATTAATGCACAGAACCAGGCATGTGCTTGAGTCAAGAGAATGCACAATGAGGGATATCTTGTTTAATGGTTCTCTAGCTGAAAAGTAAGGGATTTTTCCTGATATTGATCATAAGAATGACAACAAAGCAGTTGTGCTCAAATTTGACTCAGAGGATGTGAAAACCTTACTCTCTGAGCCCAGATAGAATGTACAAATATTTACTTCTATTATATCACTTTTCTTTAATTGTCATTGGGCTAGAAAAGAATTAATAATTGAATTCTGGGTGTAACCAGCCCATGAAACATGCACAGAGTTTATAATAGCAACAAATATGCAAAGTTGAATTAAGGCAATGACTAAGATTTCCATTTATTTTTCAAGTCAGAAAAAAAGTCAAAAATTTAAATTTCAATGGATCTAATGGCAGTAATAGAACTTGCTGCTGCTGCTAAGCCACTTCAGTCGTGTCCGACTCTGTGCGACCCCAGAGACGGCCGCCCACCAGGCTCCCCCGTCCCTGGGATTCTCCAGGCAAGAACACTGCCATTTCCTTCTCCAATGCATGAAAGTGAAAAAGTGAAAGTGAAGTCGCTCAGTCGTGTCCAACTCCTAGGGACCCCATGGACTGCAGCCCACCAGGCTCCTCCACCCAGGGGATTTTCCAGGCAAGAGTACTGGAGTGGGGTGCCATTGCCTTCTCTGACTAGAACTTGCTAAGCAGATTCATTTAATTTATACTGAGTGTGTTGTGCACTATGTTAGAAATTCCAGGGACTATAAGGAAATAAAAAAGCCTGATTTTTCTAGGGATACACATAGAAAATTAACAATGTAACAGCCATTCAAAACCACAATTTGAGTGACATCACAAAGCTGCAGTTGGTACCAGCCAGCAATAAACCACTGCCTTGGAGCTTCCATCCCTCTGCAGTCACCATACTATACTGAATCTCCACCTACTTAGACTTAAGCGTTTTTACAAGTAGTGAAACTTCGCTGATTCTCAAAGTTTGCATCTCAAAAATGGACTTGAGACACACCTCCCTCTCAAATCTCTGTGAATCTTTGATGATTTCCAAGATCCTATATGGACACTTTGATATGTAATCAAACTTTCTTATTCTCCAAGTAGAAATGCAAGTAAAGCTAATATAGGGAAGATCAGAAAGAAAATCAGGGATGGAAGAGGTGAAGGAGCAAAATGAAACTTCTTTAATGTGGTATCTACCTATGTCAGGTCAAGTAGCATTCCTTATATTACAAATGAAAATTATAATGTATAAAACCTGTAAGATCTACCTCTAGCCTTTTAACTTCAGAATCTCTATATTTCATTGTATAATTAATACTTGAACCAGTAGGTGGAATGGAGAAATATAAGTCCTGACTAAATAAAAATATATGAATTGTTTGAAATATGAAAGGATATAAAGTAAAAAATGAAAATTCTATTGTTTATTTAAGTCTACCATACCACTCAGATTTTAAACTGTATGAAAGATGATTGTCCATGGCAACCTATATATATCTCAAACAATATTCTATCACTCAGGCATAAAAATTAGAAGATTGTTATTCAATAGTTGTGATTTTGTTAAGCTAGCTTTTAAAAAAATGTTTGTTGGAGTATACTTGATTTACAGTGTTGTAGTAGTTTCAGGTGCACAGTGAAGTGAATCTATTATATATATACATATATATCCACTTTTTAAAGTTTCTTTTCCCCAAAAGCCATTACAGACTATTGAGTAGAGTTGCCTGTGCTATACAGTAGGTGCTTATTAGTTATCTACTCTATATATAGTGCTGCTGGGAGCTAAGTCACTTCAGGCATGTCCAACTCTTTGCAACTCTATGGACTATAGTTTGCAGGTTCCTCTGTCCATGGGATTTTCCAGGCAAGAAAACTGGAGTGGGTTGCTATATCCTGCTCCAGGGAATCTTCCCAACCCAGGGATCTAACCTGCATCTCCCGCATTGCAATCAAATTCTTTTACTGCTGAGCTATTGCGAAAGTCCACTCTACAGAGAGTAGTATGTGTCAATTCCAGTGTTCCAATTTATCCTTCCCCACTTACTCCCTTGTAACCATAAGTTTATATTTTTACATCTATAACTCTATTTCTGTTTTGTAAATAAGTTCATTTGTAACCTTTTTTTTAGATTGCCACTTATAAGTGATAGCATGCAATATTTGTATTTCTCTGACTTCACTCAGTATGAGAATCTCTAAGTCCATCCATGTTGCTGCATATATAGCATCATTTGTTCTTTTTATGGATGAGTAATATTCCATTGTATATATGTGCTACATCTTCTTTACCTATTCCTCTGTTGATGAACATGTATGTTATTTCCATGTTCTGGCTATTGCAAATGGTGCTACAATGAACATTCAGTTAACATTGAGGTGTATGTATCTTTTCAAATTATGGTTTTCTCTAGATATATGCCCAGGAATGGTATTGCTGGATCGTATGAGAGCTCTGTTTGTAGTTTTTTTAAGGAACCTCCATACTGGTCTCCATAATAGCTGTACCAATTTTCATTCTGACCACTAGTATAGACTAGTTTTTTGCTTTTTATTTCCAGACTGATTCCATGGCATTTAAAATTTAGCCAATGCTTTCAAGTCATTATATTGACCCCCAGTAATATCTATCTTTCCTAATTTGTTTTATTTAATTTTTCACTTTAACAGATTTTATAAAGTTAAGTGTCTGTTTTTTTCCCACTTGAACTTAAAATAATAGTAATAACATAACATATATGTAGTGCTAGAGGATATGTTCACATTTATTTATATTGCTCTATCTCCCTTAAATTATCATTGTGCTAGACTAAATGGTAAAACCTTGGACATAACAAACCCTTGAAATGTACACAAAGAGTCTTTATCAGTAGCATATGAAAAAGCAAACTAAGATACAGGAAATTAAAGGGACTTAGAAAATGACTCAGTCAAGCTTGTTTTCTAGGCCATTGCTCTGAATATAGAAACATGCTAACTTTGGACTGACAGACATACTACAGAAATGTAACATTGTACTTTAACTTCTAAGCACCAACTATTTGGCAAATAATACAGAAAAGGCACATAACTTTAAAACATAACTCTCTCTTTCATACTAACCATGTATTTGCATAATTTTTCTTTTATTATGGAGCATTTTCAGCTATAGTACTTCCGTTGATGATGCTAATCTCTAAGTGTATTTAGTATCTTTGACATACAATGACATTGTGATGTGACATTGAAGAATTAGAATGTATGCATAACTGAACTAATTGAGCACAGCTTTCACTTTGAAAGTGAGAAAGAGAAAGGAAGGGAAAGAGGAAAATAGGGAGGGAGGGAGGAAAGAAGGACATTAGTTAGTTCATAGCCAGGTAGAAAAAATATGGAGATATTTTAGCTTCTTCACTTTAACTGTAGCTAATAGTTTTTTAAGTCATTAGATTCTGTTATAACATTTCACAAAGTCTGCTGATCCTATCTTCTTAAAGTTCTTTTGTGGCTTTATTTAATACCTATAAGCATCTCTTGAGTAATTTTAAGTAGCACATGTGAAGTATGTCATTGAGAATTTATGAGTGATATTTATTGAAATCACTGAATTGTCTCCATGAAATTTTTAACAGCTATAACCTCACAAGTGATCTATCAGATTTGGAGTAGACAAGAATCTCAGGTGCTAGAATTCTGAAAAGTACAGTGAAACTCAAATATTCATAATCAATAGAATGAGCTGTATATTTGGCTATAGAGATATGATTGTTAATATTGCATCAAACTGACAGAACCACAGGATTGTCAGATAGCTGGTTAAACTTTACTTCTGAGTATTTCTGATTATGAGTTTTGAGTTTAGTGAATGGAGTGAAACATACGGCCCTCTCCAGTAAGACTGGGCATCCTTTAGCCAATTGAGAACCTGAATAGAGCAAAAAAGTGGAGGAGGGTTGAGTTCACTCTCAGCCTGACTGCCCTCCATGCTCCTGGTTCTCAGGTATTCCAACTAAAACTGAAGTATACACCATCAGCTCTCTAGCTCTTAGCCCACTGAAGTACAGACAGCAGACTGTGGGACTTCTTTGTCTCCATAGTTGTATGAGCCAATTCCTTATAATAAATGGGATATACATATATATATATAGTTGCTATTGTTGGAGTATATTGCTTTACACTGCTGTGTTAGTGTCCGCTGTATGATAAGTGAATCAGCTATATGGATACACATATCCCTTCCCTCTTGAACCTCCCTTCCACCCCCACCCTCATCTCACCCTTTAGGTCATCACAGAGCACCAAGCTGAGCTCCCTGTGCTATAAAACAGGTTCCAACTAGCTATCTGTTTTATACATGGTAGTGTATATATGTCAAACTAATCCCCTGTAAGTCAGAAAGAGAAAAACAAACACACACACACATATGTATGCATTTTCTATTGATTCTGTTTATCTGGAGAATCCTGACTAGTATAAATGGAAAGAGTTATCTGGATAATTCAAAACTATATACTGGCGCTCCTTGGTTTGCCTACAAGAAGAATCCATTATGTCTTATATGGTGAAAGGATATTGTACTTCCTAATAGGCGAGGAGGAACATGCGTGTTGTTCGTACATTCAGTAAGCAAGCTCACAGTTGAGAATCTACCAGGCATTACATTAGCCGCTGATAGTAATAAGAAAAAAGACATAGTGGCATGGCAGCCCTCAAGGAAACTAGTGTAAGAGTTTTAAGATGACCCACTCTCTGTCTTAATTGAAAGTAATAGAGGAAGTATTCATTCATTACCTCATTCAGGATTAATTAAGTACCTAATAAAGACTCTTTGCTTTGTACTATGTACAGTATAGTTAACAAGACTTGCCTTTTGCTCTCACAGAGTTGACACTAAGGGTAAATAGATAAGCAAGTATTTTGTGTATTGCTCAAGTATTTTGTGTATTGCTGTGCGTGTTAAAAGGGAAGAGGAGAGTCTAAGGGAGGGTGTGTGGAAAGGCACCACCTTGGCTGGGGGGAGGGGAACGCTCAGCTCCCTAAAGCAAAAGTTATTCAGTCATGTCTGACTCCTTGTGCCCCATGGACTATAGCCTGCCAGGTTCCTCTATCCATGGAATTCTCCAGGCAAAATACTGGAGTGGGTAGCCGTTCCCTTCTCCAGGGGATCTTCCCAACCCAGAGATCAAACACGTCTCCCGCACTGCAGGCAAATTCTTTACCATTTGAGCCACCAGGGAACTCGAAGTTCCCTAAAGGATAAATTAAAGGTGACTCAGAAAAAAGGAGAAGGGAGAGAGCATTCTAGCCAGAATGAAAAGCATTTGTAAAGACCATGAGGCGGGAACTGAAAATGGAAGAGTTAGGTTATATGAGGTGAAGATAGAGACATGAGGCCAGCCTAGTTCACATTAAAGAGTTCTCTCTTGATCCTAATAGTTCTGAAAGGTTTCAAACAGAAAAATGATGGGATCAGGTTTGTGTCACTAAAAAATTTTCCTGCCTTCTCTGAGGAGAATGAATTAGCATTCAGAGGTACAAATCTATTATAGAAGTCCAAGAATTAGTGGTATGCTGGAAGAGATGGCTCAAAAGTGGACAGATTCAGTGGATATTTAGGAGGGAAAATGGACAGCAGTGAGTAAAGGATTGAACATGGGGGTAAGGGAAAGTCTTATATCAAGGATGATCTTCAGGCTCCTGGCATGGTTGTTGGGATCTTTCACTAAAGTGGAGAGAACCAATATGGGGGCACAGTGAGCTGTGGCAAGTCAGGGAGAAGACAGTATTGAGAGTAACTCCAGAGCATTGATCTGGACAACTATTGCACTTAGTAGAAGAATCCATGATTGTGTGTTAAATCATACACATGATTGTGTGTTTAATGTCTTTTGGGGGAGGATGAATTTTTTCATTGTGAAGTATTTTAATATTATTTCACAATTTGTACGTGTTCATTACTCTACCATACATCAATGATTTAAGACAAATATAGCATAATTAGTAGCACGGCAATATTTGTCACTCAATTATAGTATAATAATATTGTTCATTGACTCATCCTTCTTACCTCTCCCTGACTTATTTCCCCATGATTTGTATCCTCACTTTATTTGGATGAGAATATGGCAGAAATGGTTGATAAAGTCAGACTCCATGGTTCAAATCTTGGTGCTGCCACTTGCTAATTGTATGCCTGTGACAAGTTGGTCAAACTCTCATATTGTATTATATTTATTAAAATATAAACATTGTTTATATTATCCACCAATAATAATATCTACCATAGGAGCTTTATGACATTTCAATAGGAAAATCTATCTTAAACGTTCTGGTATATTACTTAGTCTATGTTAGATGCTCAAAAAAATGGCTACTGCCCTAGAGTCTCATAGTGTCCTGTGTCTATCCTGACACCCCATCAACTGGTAAACCAAGATGGTAGAGATAGCTCTCCTCCCCTCCCCACCTCTCACCATCCCCCGCTTTGGGGAGAGTAGGTAAAGAGAACCATTCTAATTTGACCCTAATATGTGTGTCTCACTCAAAAGGCGCCTCTCCTACCTCCCTTTCCTACTGTTTGGTGTGTCCCCTCTCCAAAGGACATAACCTCCTCTACTCCTAGAAGACTGCTGAAGGCAAGAATTTCATTCTTATCTTTCTTCTGTTTCCACTTACTATCTTTAAAACCAAAAAGACAGTATCTGTTTTATTAAATACACAGATATACTATGAATAGGAGGGCAAACAAAGTTTCTTCAGGCTCCTTCTGTCTGGGCTGGAAGTAAGTGCATGACTACACACTTTCACTTTAGCAAAAGTGTGTAGACCCAGAAACAGTATCCTGACCTTGGGTGCCCCAAAATGGTTTTGGTTGAGACATTTGAGTAGTTGTTTATGTGGACATGGCACTAGTTTCAGCTGCCAATTTTAGAATTAAATGGCTTACATTACTAAAAAATTTTAGCAGAATATGTTTTCCAAAATAAATGTCATTAAATCTACACTCCCACCAACTGATGGGAGACTTGAACTCAGCAAATATGGCAAAAACAGCAGAGCAGCAAAAGTGAGACAAACACATGCTCACTTCATATGGTAAAAATGACTCTTCTCCGGAAAGCACATCCACTTGGTGAATAAGCAAAGTGAATTCTGCTTCCCCTGAATGTAGGGAAATCATAAAAGGTATCTGCCTGTTTCCAGTTCAAGTTGTATGAGATATTATTGAATTTACATTTCCATGACTTAGCTGTACATTTTAAAATTATCAGTATTTCTTTATATTAATAATTTTAAAATAAGCCTATTCTAAAATCCTAAAGAAATCAATTTTGGCCAGTCAGTCAGGGCAACAGTATACCTGAGGAAAGTTGCACTAAGAGTCTTGCAGATAATTTAAGTGGTGTCTTCTGGAGCCAAGGGCCCTACCTATCTTCCTGGTGGTTATCTTTATAGTTCTGAGAGTTAATGAGCCGTGAAGCAATCATTTAAGGACTTGTGTCACAGCAGTAGCCATATGAGTTTGTCACTGTGATGACATTTTATAGGAAATCATCTCAATTTGTACCTTGTACTTTGAGAAGAGGGGAAAAAAAGAAAAATCTTTATACCTTATTTTTATCCATTGCCTCCATCTGGGATACAAGCAGTGTCTGATCAAACATATGGCACATAAACAGTAATTTAATTAAATGTGAACAAAGCCTTTTCATGTACCATATTTAAAATTTGAAAAGTAGCCCAGTTTTCCTTCTATTCAAACTACATGAAACAACATGAAAGAAAAAAAAATCACATTGTTAATGACAGATGTGATGATGACATGTACAGAGCCCTTGCCGAGTATGATGTGACTTGGCTGCATCTAATAAGGTAAGCTATTTTGAAAGTACTCCACCATGGCAGTCAATAGTGTTGAGTATTTTCAGCCTAACCAACCCATTATTTTAATGAAATTGCAAGCATAGCTTTGTTGTGATTTCATCCAATTCTAGCATCTGAAATGATTTGATTTAAATGATGCTAGGTGTTTAGAGCCCAACCACAAGCTAACCAAGGATTATTTATTTAAACATCTCTGTTCCTTTAGGAGTTCCTGGGTGAATCAGGGTACAAGTATAAGTTTGAAAAAAGATGAGTTTTAGACACTGCCTGTTCAAATTTAAAATTCATGTAGCTAATTAAGAGTCCCTACAACAAAACAGGAATTTGACTAAAGACTCACATAATATTAATAAACAAAAACTGGCTATCCCCTCATAAAGTTGAGCTAAAAGAGTGAAAATAGAAACAAATTATGAGAAATCTGAAATGTTTATCTCTTTTGATAGAAATAATCAGAGTTTTACAAAGTTCCTAGTTATACTATACCAAGTAAAATGTTTGAGGCAGATAAAATGATATATATAAAAGATCATCCAGTAAATTGTTTTATTTGTTTAAAAAGCCTTAAAAGTTTGATCAAAGTAAGTTATCTCTTTTATTCCAGTTGCTCAATTACACACCTTTACTACAGCATCACACTATTTATGATGAAATGGATTCCTCATAGCCATGTGCCAGATTCTCACACAATAAATTCAGACTGAAAACCTACTTGGAAATTTCTTATAGTAATGCTATTAGGTCAAACACTAAAGGTATAACAAATTTTTCAGAATGAGAGATAGGATTGGATTTTCTTGCTCCTCCATCTAACCAAGTGTCATTTTTGCACATGCTTTAAAACTTTTGATTCAATTGCTTTCATTCTTCAGCTTCCATCTTCTAGAGATCATAGAAAAAAGAGAGACCAGTAAAATTCAAAACATTTTGTGCAGAGCACTTTTTTCCATTAATTTTTAAACCCATACATATGGCAAAGGAAATAAAATCCTTGTGTTTCTGAGTCATTTACACTTAACTCACCAAAATGTTCTTTTTAAAAAGAGAACTGACATTCAACAAGTTTTCTGAGCGTTTTTTTTTTCCGCTTTTACTTATTAGTCCCATCTTGTCAACTCACAGTTCCCAAGGTTCAAGGTTGGTTCACAGCTTTAAACCCATATGCTGAGAATCAGCTTGAAACTTTATGAAACAAATATGCTTTGCTGTGACCCCCCTCTGAGACATTTTGTCATTTTGGGTGTGACATTTTGTCACTTCTACTTCAGTTTTGAATTAGAGTGGGAATAAATGAGGCAAGTTGGAAAAAAGAAATAAACTTTAAAAAGAAGAAAGGGAAGAAAAAGGAAATGACTAATTCGCTTGGGATGTGGTACATAGGAAGGATTCTGGACGAGAAGTACGGAGTCCTTAGAGCTGCTGCTCTTAGCTCCAACACCAGCATGGGTATAGCCATGTAAAATGGTTACTCATTCAGGATGCGTAATAAAATTCACAATCATAAAAAAAGAGAGTTAAAATTTACAAAGTCAGATGAAATGATTATTATGTTTACTTATACTCCTGACATTTCCATTATTTTACGAACTTATCTTTGGACAATAAAGTGAGCCCAGCCAATCAAGTAGAGCTCATGATCATATGGATTGCCCCTAACCAGCACTTACTCTACCTCTAGTGCCACTTCTGCCCTCCACTCCTGATGCTGTCCCTAAACCCTTCTCTGACTTCTAGGGTCAAATCCCTACACTCTGTATTCCTATAAATCCACTTCTATTTCATGTTTCTACTGATCCACTTTGAATTTTGAATCTTGAGCTTTGTTCTTCGGCATGAACTGGATCTTTTTGTACTTACATGAGATTTGGCCCTAGAACACCCTCCATGGTTTGCAGTCTCTGAAACTCTTTTCTTGTTTTCAGTCACAAAAGACCAGGTTCCTGCATCAAACAACTCTAAATGTCTGTGTAAATATCATGAGAGATTGTTCAGATTTAACAGAAGTTTTGATCAGCTGTGAAAATAAACATTAATCCGTGATAACTTGTACTCAAGTATTTGAGTCTAGAGACATTTGTAAGCTGGGGGAAAGAAATATTATTTCCAAAATACCTACATGATCATTGTTGTTCAGTTTCTAAGTCCAGTCCAACTCTTTCAGACTCCATGAACTGCAACACCCCAGGCTCCTTTGTCTTCCAGTATCTCCTTAACTTTGCTCAAATTCATGTCCATTGAGTCTCTGATGCTAACATCTCATCTTCTGTCACCCCCTTCTCCTCCTGCCCTCAGTATTTCCCAGTAACAGGGACCTTTCCAGTGAGCTGGCTCTTCATATCAGGTGGCCAGACTATTGGACCTTCACCTTCAGCATCAGTCCTTCCAATGAATACTCAGGGTTGATTTTCTTTAGGATCAACTGATTTGATATCCTTGCAAATCAAGTGACTCTCAAGACTCTTCTCTAGCACAATTAGAAAGCATCTATTCTTTGTTGCTCAGCCTTCCTTATGATCCAACTCTCAGATTAAGATTCATAGCTTAGGTTATATGGACCTACGTCAGCAAAGTGATATCTCTGCTTTTTAATATGCTGTCTAGATTTGTCATAACTTTCCTTCCAAGGAGCAAGTGTCTTTTAATTTCATGGCTACAGTAACTGTCCACAGTAATTCTGGAGCCCAAGAAAATAAAATCTGTCACTGCTTCCATGTTTTCCTCTTCTATTTGCCATAAAGTATTAGGGCCAGATGCACATGATCTTAGTTTTTGTGTGTTTTTTTTTAATCTTGAGTTTCAAGCCAGCTTTTTCTCTCTCCTCTTCCACCCTCATCAAGAGGTGCTATGGTTTCTCTTCACTGTCTGCTCTTAGAGTGGTATTACCTGCATATCTGAGATTGTTGCTATTTCTCCCAGCAATCTTGATTCTAGCTTTTGATTCATCCAGGCCAGCATTTTTCACAGTGTACTCTGCATATAACATCAATAAGCAGGGTAACAATTTACAGCCTTGCAGTGTTCCTTTCCCAATTTTGAACCAGCCAGTTTGTTCCATGTCTGGTTCTAACTGTTGCTTCTTAACACATATGAGTTTCTCAGGAGACATGTAAAGTGGTCTAGTATTCCCATTTCTTTAAGAATTTTTAACAAAATGTTGTGATCTGCATGGTCAAGAGTTTAGTGTGGTCAATAAAGCAAAAAGCGATGTTTTTCTAGAACTCTCTTGCTTTGTCCATGATCCAGCAAATGTTAGCAGTTTGACTTCTGGTTCCTCTGCCTTTTCTAACCAGCTTGTACATCTGCCAGTTCCCTGTTCATGTACTGCTGAAGCCTAGCTTGAAAGCTTATGAGCATTACCTTGCTAGCATGTGAAATGAACGCACTTGTATGCTAGTTTGAACATTCTTTGGCATTGCCCTTCTTTGAGATTGGAATGAAAACTAACATTTTCCAGTCCTGTGCCCACTGCTGTTTTTTTCCAAATTTGCTGACATATTGAGTGTAGCACTTGAACAGCATCATCTTTTAGGATCTGAAATAGTTCAGCTGGAATTCATCACCTCTACTAGCTTTGTTCTTAGTAATATTCCTAAGGGCCACTTGACTACACACTCCAGGATATCTGGCTCTAGGTGAGTGACCACATCATAGTGGTTATCCAGATCATTAAAACTTTTTTGTATAGCTCTTCTGTGTATCCTTGCCACCTCTTCTTAATCTCTTCTGCTTCTATTAGATTTTTACCTTTTCTGTCCTTTTTGGTGCCCATCCTTGCATGAAATGTTTCCTTGATATCTCCGATTTTCTTGGAGATACCACTAATCTTGTTGATTCTATTTTTTTCCTCTATTTCTTTGCATTGTTCATTGAAACAGGCCTTCTTATCTCTCTTTGCTATTCTCTGGAACTCTGCATTCAAATGGGTATATCTTTCCTTTTCTCCCTTGGTTTTTGCTTCTCTTCTTTCCTCAGCTCTTTGTAAAGCCTCCTCAGAAAGCCACTTTGCCTTCTTGCATTTCATTTTCTTTGGGAAGGTTTTGGTCACTGCCTCCTGTACAGTATTATGAACCTCCCTCTATAGTTCTTCAGGCACTCTGTTTATCAGGTCTAATCCTTTGAATCTACCCATCACCTCTACTGTATAATCATAGAGGATTTAATTTAGGTCATACCTGAACAGCCTAGTGGTTTCCCCTACTTTTTCTGTTTAAGACTAAATCTTGCAATAAGAAGCTCATGATCTGGGCCACAGTTAGTTCCAGCTCTTGTTTTTGCTAACTGTATATAGCTTCTCCATCTTCAGCCACAAAGAACATAATTTGATTTAGGTATTCACAATCTGGTGATGTCCACATATAGAGTCATCTCTTGGGTTGTTGGAAATAGGTGTTTGCTATGACCAGTGTGTTCTCTTGATAAAACTCTGTTAGCCTCTACCCTGCTTCATTTTGTACTCCAAAGCCAAACTTGCCTGTTATTCTGGGTATCTCTTGACTTCCTACTTTTGTGTTCTAATCCCCTATGATGAAAGGACATCTTTTTTTGGTGTTAGTCCTAGAAGGTGTTGTAACTCTTCATAGAACTGGTCAATTTCAGTTTCTTCGGAATCAGTGGTTGGGACGTAGACTTGGATTACTGTGATGTTGAATGGTTTGCCTTGGAGGTGAACCGAAATCATTCTGTTACTTTTGAGGTTACACCCAAGTACTGCATTTCAGACTCTTTTGTAGCCTATGAGGGCTACTCCATTTCTTCTAAGGGATTCTTACCCACAATAGTAGATACAGTAGTCGCCTGAATTAAATTCACCCATTCCCATCCATTTTAGTTCACTGATTCCTAAAATGTCAATGTTCACTCTTGCCCCCTCCTTCTTGACCATGTCCAATTTACCTTAATTCATGGACATAACATTTCAGATTCCTATACAATGTTGTTCTTTACAGCATCAGACTTTACTTTCATCACCAGACATATCCACAGCTGAGGGTCATTTCCACTTTGGCCCAGCCACTGCAGTCTTTTTGGAACTCTTAGTAATTGCCTTCTGCTCTTCCCCAGTAGCATTTGACACCTTCTGGCCTGGGCAGCTCATCTTCTGGTGTCATATCTTTTTACCTTTCATACTGTTCATGGGGTTCTCCTCGCGAGAATATTGATGTGGGTTGCCATTTTCTCCTCCAGGGGACCACGCCTTGTCAGAACTCTTGACTATGACCCATCCCCTATGAGTGGCCCTGAACAGAATGGCTCATAGCTTCATTGAATTACACAAGCCCCTTTGTCATAATGAGGTTGTGATCTATGAAGGGGTCATGAATATACAAGAGAATTTTAATAGATATATTTAATACATTTTACTTAAAAGGAAAGATCATCAGATCATCAGCAGTTCTAAAGGATATTCTTTGTGCTTTTCCTTTTAAAAATGAGCCTATTGGCTTGAAACATGTATGTTACACACAGGCTATATGGGGCTATGTGTGCTGACCTTGAAGTTTTCTCATTTAAGGAGCATAGCGTTAACATGATACAGGTTATAAGTCTTCTGACTACGATCTTCACACACCAGAGCTCCATTTATGTGCATGATTTTGATGGCTTTCTGTCATTTCTCATGTTTATCACTTTAAAGATTTTGTAACCATGTGTGTGGAAAGTAGTGTGCCAAGTTTCAAACCCCTTGGAATTTCCTTAGTTCTCCATTTGGATTCAGACTTAAGCTCTTCCAGGTTCTGTTTACTGCTAGCTAATGATGATTTCCTTATCCAAATGGAGGAAAGACTTTTGAACATATATTAAAACGTGTGTATGATTTCTGAGACATCAAATAGCTGGAATAACAAGTCAACATTTTGATGAGTTAAGTGTAAATTAACTAAAAACACATGAACTAAATTCTCCTTGAAGCACAGATGGTTTGAGAAACCTAGAAGTGCTTGGAAAAAAATATGGCTTTTATTTTCTTGAACCTCTAAGTTTGAAAAATTAGTTGAAGATTAATTTCCATCTCTTTCCAATTATTGCTTTAGATTTTTTAATACATTATCTCCTTATTTATTTATATTTAACCTGCATTGTCCAAGAACTGGAAGCCTTTTGCCTTCCTCTCTCTTTTTCCTCTTTCTTACTCAAGGATGAGTGGGAAAAAAAAGAGTAAGAAACCCATTTTTTGAGAGGCAGGGAGCACTAATCTGTTATCTTTCAAGACACTGATCAGCCATGTTTTCTAGTACATAAAACACTGGAAGTGCAAACTAACCTAAGTACGGCTCTATTCCAGCCATATTTCCTTTACTTTCTTTTTCCTCAGAGATATATTTTTGTACTATTAGGGTGCTAAGCGTTGTCCTCTATTATGGGCTTAGAAATGTAGCATGGCCTGTCTTCAGCCTTCTTTGATTCTGGCCTATAGGCTTCCATTAGATCAGTCAAAAGGAACCCCATAGGTAGTGAGGTGAGTTCAGAGGATACAGCACTGATATTGAAGGTACTGCCCAGTTAATAAGGAGATGACATTTTCCTTAGCCTTCTTGGAACTTATCTCTTTCAGGGACCTTGTAGGAAGTAGGAATACTGAGATTAAGACAAGATTCTAGGTCTCCAGACAAAATAAAGTCAGTATATTAATATTACTAAGCACCATCTAACACCATTATTTTTACTTTATTGTACTGGTATGCAAAGTATCTGCTTTTAATCATAAGACTTTAATCTTTAAACTTTATATGACAATAGAAAGGTATTTTCTATAATCTAATTATATACTTATATTTTCATTTTATGTGTTCATTATTCATATTTTTAAATTATAAAAGTAATACATACTTGTTTACCAAGGTTTATAACCATTAAAGGAAAAGCATAATCACATCACCAAATCATAACACTGTTAATAATCATCAATATTGATACAAGTAATTTTAATAGACTGATATGTAATTTGAAATCTGTTTTCATATGTATATGTATGAGTAGTTGATGTTTTTCTCAGAAAAAAGTGCATACTATAAAATATCATTTATTAATCTGATATTTTCATTCAAAAACCTATTCTGAAACTTCATCTAGTACCATAGCTACATCTCAAACATATCTTTAAGTAATAGTTTAATGTTTGATAGCATTACAACTGTGATATGTTCAATCATTACATAATTGATGGATCTTTACATCATTTCCAATATTTTCCCACTCTGAAGAATTTTTCTCTACACATCACTGCACTTATGTCCTTGCATTGTAGGACTTTGATCTATGCAGAATTGACGCTCAAAACTGTGATTGCTTGGCCAAACAGAATAGATATGTTTAATTTATAAGAGATATATTACTTTCCAAAAAGAAGTGTATGAGACTGTTCATTTCTTATTAATATTCTTTATTTTATTTTTTCACATTTGGTGAATGAAAATAGCTGTTAGTTTTTCTAAGTTGTTTTCTATTTCATTAATTTTGGTTTTCTATTTCTAAATTTTATAAGAATTTATTCCTGGAATGTAAAGTAATAGTGCCAATAATAAATTTTGTAAAGAAATGAGAACATTGCTCATGAAAATTGAACACAAATCAAAGTAGAATGAGATAGGCCATGTGTTGATACAGAAAGATGTCTACCACAAATTAATGAAATCAAGGTGCAAAACAAAGTGAAAAACATAAATTTTATTATATAAAGCAAGTGAAATAAAAATTTCTCAAGAATGACTTCTGAAACACTGCTCATCCAAATGATAACAGTACTTCTTCTCAGTTTAGTCAGTTCAGTTCAGTCGCTCAGTCATGTCCGACTCTCTGTGACCCCATGAATTGCAGCACGCCAGGCCTCCTTGTCGATCACCAACTCCCGGAGTTCACTCAAACTCACGTCCATCGAGTCGGCGATGCCATCCAGGCATCTCATCCTCTGTCATCCCCTTCTCCTCCTGCCCCCAATCCCTCCCAGCATCGGAGTCTTTTCCAATGAGGCAACTCTTCACATGAGGTGGCCAAAGTTTTGGAATTTCAGCTTTAGCATCATTCCTTACAAAGAACACCCAGGACTGATCTCCTTCAGAATGGACTGGTTGGATCTCCTTGCA
>SJYV01006435.1:1692263-1767998 GCA_006410875.1 Neotragus pygmaeus | reverse complement strand
TGGGGGGAAGGCAGGAGAGAGGCAGAAACAACACAGAAGTCATAATGATGTGCTTAGGGAGCCCCAAGCACAGTCTCTTCTTTAGTCTTCAGAGAAAGATTTCTGCCCCTCTCCTATCTCTTCTGTCTTCACTTTCTCCTCAGTGGCACCAATTTCGCCATTCCTGCCCTAGATAATCCTTGCCTAAGAGTTTATACGCAAGAGTTTAGGCTTTCTAAGCCAAAAATCCAGGAAGAGAATTGACTTCAAGCTATTTCTGCTTTGACCTGGCAATTCAGCCATGCTAAAGCAGAAGGCAAAAGTCCAACTACCATTTTTAGAATTGGCAAGGGAAAAATATAAAGAAAACAGTAATATGAGTTAATATATGAACAGATTCTATCACCTTGATAGTTTAAGTATATATATGCTACTTGTAAATGAAAAATTACTGACTAAGGAAAAGATTATTGAAAATAACAAATGGCTGTTATCACCACGTCATTGCCAGAGCCAAGTCTGATGAATAAGGTGGTGTTCAAGATGGGTAATTCAGTTTGGAATCCAAAATGAGCTGTAACTATAGAGTAATTAAATTGACATTATTAATGACTTACAAGCTGGCTCTTAAATCAATTCCAAACCATTGAAATAACTATAAAGCTACCCAAAACTATGATCGACAGCTTTTATTTGCATATAAAATTGCTGGTGATGTACTTCCTTACTTTTCAATAATATCAATATGTCATAATTCGTTATTCAACAAATATTATTGAATTCCTTTGTGCCAGGAGCTGTTCTAGGCACTAGGATACTTTGGTGAATAAAACAAGCAAAAAAAAAAAAAAAAAGCTTGCCCACATGAACCTTATATGAAAACACACAATAAACAAAATAAGTAAATTTTATATCATGTTACATTGTCATAAGTGCTATAAATAATTCAGAGGGAGGAGCAGAGTAGGAAGAGTGGAGATAAGAAATGGAGTTCCAAATATGGTGGGCAGAGGATGTGTCACCAAGGATGCATTTGATCAAAGGCTTAAACAGATGGAAATACATGAAGGAAGAATGTTTTAAGAAGAGATCAGTGGGAGTGAACACATGGCATATTTAGAATGGCAGGAAGGCCAAGTGGCTAGTGTCAAAAGGGCAAGACAGAGGAGCAGTAGGTAAAAAGGATAGAAACCTTGGGTCATATAAGCCCTTGCAAACCACAGTGGGAATTTTGGCTTTTACACTGATGAGGAAGCATTTGCAGATTTGACATGATCTGATTTATATTTTAATAATATCATTATGGTTCCTGTGTTGAAAACATACTAAAAGATATAAAAGATAAAAATCCGGGAAACCCACTGGAAGTGTAGTACATTAATTCAAGGAAGAGGTGATAGTGCATTGAGCCAACCTGCTAATAGGGAAGATGAGAAGAACTGATCAAATTCAGGGGGAAATTAGAAGGTAGAACCCAGCAGAATTTGCTGCCACATTGAATGTGATATGGGGTCACAGAGTTATAGACAGATAAAAGTACAGATCAGTCATGTTTGGGGCTGCAATTCTGTTTATAAGTTTCCATGCTTATGAAACAGTTAAGTTGTTGTTTTTTAGTCATTAAGTGAAAGTGAAGTTGCTCAGTCATGTCCTACTCTTTGCGACTCCATGGACTGTAGCCTACTAGGCTCCTCAGTCCATGGAATTCTCCAGACAAGACTACTGGAGTGGGTTGCCATTTCCTTCTCTAGGGGATCTTCCCGACCCAGGGATCGAACCTGGGTCTCCTNGCTCAGTCATGTCCTACTCTTTGCGACTCCATGGACTGTAGCCTACTAGGCTCCTCAGTCCATGGAATTCTCCAGACAAGACTACTGGAGTGGGTTGCCATTTCCTTCTCTAGGGGATCTTCCCGACCCAGGGATCGAACCTGGGTCTCCTGCATTGCAGGCAGACGCTTTACCGTCTGAGCCACAGGGGAAGTCATTAAGTCATGCCCAATTCCTTGCAACCCCGTGGACTGTAGCTCACCAAACTCCTCTGTCCATGGGATTTCCCAGGCAAGAATACTGGAGTGGGTTGCTATTTCCTTCGCTAAGGGATCTTCCTAAGTGAGGGATTGAACCTGCATCTCCTGCATTGACAGCCAGATTCTTTACTGCTTAGTCACCAGGGAAGCCCAGATGGTCCTGTAATACTAGTCTAAAGACCAGTGCTGAGAAAAAAACCTAGAAATAAAATGTTGGGAGTCATGATTCTGGAGAGAGTGTAACTATTTTGACATAAGGTCCCAGAAGTTACCTGCTAACTTACAGAATTTTATCTGTCCAGTGGCAAATTATGGATTTTTAAAAATCCTGTAAGATATTAATACCTGTTTTGTATCTAATCTTGAAACCTTGAATTAACATTTTGCAGTGCAACTCTGATACTAACTCCCTGAGTTATCCAAGACTTCAGAGACTCAGTCCCCTATAAGACTCCGCTTGCTTCAGATACCACTGCAAGCTCCAGGTTCCAGGCCACCCACACACCTATGGCAAACAGGCTACAAATTTAAAGATTTCCATTGCCCCCTCATGTCTGATAATTCACTAGGGCAACTCATGAAACTCATGGTAGTGCTATGCTTAAAATTATAGTTTGCTTATAAAAGATACAGATCAGGACCCGCCAAATGAAGAAACACATAGGGTATTCCCAAAGCAAACCTTTCATGTCCTCAGGATATGTCACCCTCCCAGCATATCAATGCATATGACTAACCAAGGAAGCTTACCCCAGTTTTGGTTCCCAGTCTTTTTATTACACAGACATGATTAATCAGATCATTGACCGTGAACCCAAGCTCTAGTTCCCTTTCTCTCCTTGACAGTCAGGCTGTTTTCATGCATTCAAGCATTGAATGTTGGCTCAATGCCCCACCACTCTAGAATGGCCAGCCCTATCCTGGAACTACCCAGGAGCCCACCAAGAATCACTTCGTTAGTATAAACTCTGGTGTGCTCCCACAGTCTCACCATGAATAACAAAGACATTTTTATTACTTGGGAGATTCCAAGGGTTAAAAGCTCCCTCTCAGAACAATAAGACAAAGACCAGACAAATTCTTTATTATTATACAACATATTTCTTTATTAAATTGATAATGACTACATAGCTCCTCAAATATTCTTTGAACTAGTTTAATCTCTTACTGACTCTCATTAATAAGTGTAATAAAATATTAGACATGTATTCATTATATATTTCCATGGAAATCATGATTTTACTTTTTTTTAAATTAAACCTGATATTAAATGAGAAAACCAACAGAATAAATCAAGAGGAAAGGAGGTCAAGAATTTCCTGGCAGTCTCATGGTTAGGACATTTCACTGCCCTGGGCCTGGGTTCAAAACCTGGTCGGGGAACTAATATCCCTTAAGCCATGCAGTTTGACAAATAAATTAAATAAAAATTTCAAAAGAAAGAAGGCCTACCAACTAACCCTTAAGCACTCAGTGTTGAAGTTTAAGAGATAAGAAGCAGTCAGCAAAAGATTCACAGGAATGCCAGTGACCACGAAGGGAACCAAGAAAGTGTGTTCGTCTGGAATCCAAACAAAGAAAACAGTTCAAGGAGAAGAGTGCCGACTATATCAAATGTGGCTGAAATTTCATCATTGGATTTAGCAGCTTAGTGAACACTAGTAACCCTGACAAGAGAACTTTTAAAAATGATGAGGTTTTTGGAGTGAGTTTAAGAAAATAATAGGAGTATTTTTCAGCCTTTGAAAGGAATGAAGTACTGATTCTTGCAACGGTGTGGATAAGCTTTGATGAAAACATTATGCTAAGTGAAAGAAGATAGACACAAAAAGATCACATATTGTATGATGCCACCTATATTAAATTTCCAGAATAAATAAATGCATAGAGATAGAATACTAGGGACTGTCGGGCAGAGGGAAATGGGGAGCAACTTCTTAATGGGTCCAGGGATTTTTCAGGGATGATGAAAATGTTTTTGGAACTAGATAGAAGTTGCAATTATACACATTCTGAATGTATCAAATACCACAGAATTGTTCACTTTAAAGTTGCTAATTTTATACATGAATTTTGCATTAATTTTTAAAAAAGAGAAAATGGGTAGATAGAAGTCAGAGAGTGAGTATAGGAAACTCTTCTAAATACAAGAGATTTGCTGTCAAGGGGAACAAAAAGTATAACTGTAGCTAAAGGAGGACGTTGTGTGGGGTCAAGTGAAGATTTTTCTTTTGATAAGAACAAGAGTATACTTTATTATATTGCAAGTGTGCCCCTCATACATTCTCATTGGGTTTCTTCTTTATGTCTTTGGATGTAGAATATCTATTTTGATGGGTCCCAGTCTTTTTTACTGATGGTTGTTCAGCAGTTAGTTATGATTTTGTTTGCTTGTCAGAGGAGGTAAGCTTAGGGGCCTTCTACTCTATCATCTTCTCTCTTAAACAAAAGTATATTGGAAAGCTGATAGAAGTGGCCTGTGGAGGGGAAAAATGGATGATAACAAAAGAGTAAAGGCAGATAGAGCATTTTTTTCCCCATACTTTTGGTTCATACTAAAACACAAAAAGCAAATAACAAATAACACACCTTTCAAAATCCACTTGCATAATATCAAACCAAGTTTCCTTGTTGTCTAACTTAGCACTCGCACTGCCTTTCTACCTTTTCTGTGTCTTCATGAAGTCTCCCAAATCCCATAATTATTATCATCTCTAAAGTGAAAGAACTAGACTAGATTACCCCTAAGAATCCTTCCAGTCCCAGAGTTCTATGATTCTCTGATACTCACTGATTTATTTTATTTTAAGATCTAAGAATATCTTTATGAAGTCTCCTCTCTTCACATTCATATCACTGGATTCACTCAAACTTCCTTCTTAAAAAATTCAAAGCTATACTGATTTATAGCAGGTTAAATGAACAGGACACACAGGATGAGCAAAGAACTTAAGACTAGCAAAATGCAATCAGAGACATCTGGGTAGATTTACTACCACAGCTTTAAAACATCTGGGTGATATTAGTATTCCAATTCTGGAAATCATACATTCCTAAGTCTGACATTACTTTGGATGAGCAACTTGTATCCTTAAGTTGCAGATGCTTCATTTTGGCAAGAAAATCTGATAAGCAAAGGAAAGAGCACAAAAGAAAGTAAAAATCAGAGCATCTCTAGCATGTAGTGGTAAACTAATCTGAATGCAGAAAGCTGAAATCTAAATATAAATAATGGGTTAATTATTTCTGGGACTTCTAGACCACATGTATTTGATAGCCTAATGACACATCAAATTCAGTGTGCCTGAACCCAAAGCCTTGCATTTCCCACAGTGCTGTTCCATATGACTTACTGGGTTTCACTGTTGCTTTCATCAGCTCAGTTCAGTCCAGTCACTCAGTCGTGTCCGATTCTTTGCGGACCCCATGGACTGCAGCATGCCAGGCTTACCTGTCCATCACCAACTCTCAGAGTTTACTCAGACTCATTTCCGTTGAGTAGATGATGCCATCCAGCCATCTCATCCTCTGTCATCCCCTTCTCCTCCTGCCTTCCATCTTTCCCGGCATCGGGCTCTTTTTTATCAACATACATCTCTCATCAGTATACAGATTCAAAGCCTAGGAATAACTTTGGACCTTCTTCCTCTTTGGGCCCCTTTCCTCTATCAGGTCGTTTCTTGAGGTCTGTATGTTTCTGTCTGCATCTTGCTCCTGGCCCTTCTTTCCAATATTACTCTTCTCTTTGTTGCTGTGCAGCCTCACTGCAGTCTCCACGTTCTCTGGAGCTTGGACTGATCCATGCCTTTCCTGGCCATTCTGTCAGCTCCCCACATATTGTTCACACCGCTTTGCCAATTAACCCTTTTAGGAGGCAAGATCAAGCTTTGTAAGACTGAGCTAAAAACACTAAATATTTGCCCCCAGTGGGATTCAGACCACAGGCTGTATCGGACGCCAGTGCCTAGGGTAGAAAGACAAGTTTTTAAATGTGGCCCCCTCTTTATTTCTTCTTTTTTGAATATAATTGTCTTTGTTTATTTTGAACTGTTGCTGAGTCTTCACTGATGCATGGGCCTTTTTCCAGTTGCCTTGAGCAAGGGCTACTCTCTGTAATGGCAGTGCATGGGCTTCCCACTGGTGGCTTCTGTTGTTTCGGAGCATGGGCTCTAGCGGCATGGGCTTCAGTAGTTATAACATGTGGGCTCAGAGCTGTGACTCCCAGGTTCTAGGGCACAGGCTCAATAGTTGTGGCACGCAGGCTTAGTTGCTCTATTGCATGTGGTATCTTCCCAGTTCAGGGACCGAACCCATGTCTTCTGCCCTGACAGGTGGGTTCTTTACCATTGAGTCACCAGGGAAGCCTCTCCTCCTTATTTCTTCTATGCCAGAGTAGGCTCCTTAACCTCCTGCCCAGTGAGACTCCTATCCCAACATGATGGCAATAATACCTCTTAAAATATATGCTCTGTTTTCATTTTCATACATCAATATATTTACTTATTCAGGCAGAAGCATCTTTAGTCACAGAGAACAGCGGTCCCCAGTCTTTTTGGCATCAGGGACTGGTTTTGTGGAAGACAACTTTTCCACAGACTGGCTGTGGGAGTAGTAATGGGATGCTTCAAATGTATAGCGTTACATTTATTGTGCACTTTATTTCTATTTAATAAAGTGCTTTTCTATTAAATAAAGACTTCCCCGGTGACTCAGATGGTAAAGCGTCTGCCTACAACGTGGGAGACCTGGGTTTGATCCCTGGGTTGGGAAGATCTCCTGGAGAAGGAAATGGCAACCCACTCCAGTATTATTGCCTGAAAATCTCATGGACAGAGGAACCAGTAGGCTACAGTCCATGGGGTCACAAAGAGTCGGACACGACTGAGCGGCATTTACTTTACTTTATTTACTTTATTTCTATTATTGTTACATCAGCTCCACCTCAGATCATCAGGCATTAGATCTTGGAGCTTCGGGGGACCTCTGACAGAGAGGATTAGCAATATTACAGCAGATATGTAAAGAAAGACTCTGCTCAATTTTGACTTCCAAGCAGAGTCAGAAGAAGGACACACAGAGTATGGAGACTTAGAACCAGAAGGTCTGGCAGGTCCTCACGTCACCTTGCCATACAGGACTAGCACAACATCATCCTCTCTACCCAAGTTCCCCACTACTCACAGGGTAACTGAAACTTAACAGAAGCACGCCCATCAGGGGAAGCCCTGTAAGTTGTTGGAAATAAGAATATAATAGGGCCACTGAGCAGACAAGATTGCCATTGGCAGCTCTAGAAGCAAAGGTAGGTAGCAAAATTGCCTTTTAAGGAGGCTTGTTTATTACTGTGGGTATGTGGTTTAATTTCATGCGATCTACCCTACAGAATCTCTACTAAATTTGACATAGGTATCCAATGTTTGGGGAACATTTTGGCTTTTTTAAAGCCATTTGGAAAGGTACTAAAAGCAATGATGTTGTCAGTGTTGTCACACAGAAAAATCAACAATATTCTCCTTGGACAATCATACTAATTGACTGAGTTGCTGGAACCTGTCCTTGAAAGAAAGAAAATGGTAGACTTCATATTGGGTATGAACATCTGTATATAATTTTGTGTTTTATTGGTTGATATTTATTTGTAATTAGAGGGAAAATTAACTATTCTGGGTGAAAGGCTGAGATTTGATAAATACTAATTGTTAGAATCATTTTTTAAAATTGTCAGTCTTTTTAATAGGAAAAGCCGTACATCAAGGCTGTATACTGTCAGCCTGCTTATTTAACTTATAAGCAGAGTACATCATGAGAAATGTTGAGTTGGAAGAAGCACAAGCTGGAATCAAGATTGCCAGGAGAAATATCAGTAACCTCATATATGCAGATGACACCACCCTTAATGCAGAAAGTGAAGAGGAACTCAAAAGCCTCTTGATGAAAGTGAAAGAGGAGAGTGAAAAGTTGGCTTAAAGCTCAACATTCAGAAAACTAAGATCATGGCATCTGGTTCCATCACTTCATGGGNGGACACGACTGAGCGACTGAACTGACTGACTGACTTAGTCAAGCTGGTTAGAAAAGTTATTAATCATTCAAATGTAGATAAAAAATAAATTGAGCAAAGTGGGGAGCAAGACTAGAAAAAACAAAATTTATCACATTTTTGCTCTTAGTCAAAACAGCAGTTATTTTATATTAACTTTTTTCTTAATAATAAAAGAAATAGATTTAAAAACTACAAAAGTTAATGGGATTAGGAAAATTGGCTTTAGTCCTACTGGCATGTTACTAGTAATTCAAGATAACTGACCTAATCCAAAATTGAAAAAAATAATTAAAAATTTCAAACTGAGACCAAAACTGTACTCTTAGCTTCTAATACCAACATAATGCATATTAAAAAGATGAGAGTTTTTCAATATTTTTGATCCTTAAAGAAACTTGGAGAATTAACTTAAGAAAAATGTCATCTGCCATATTTAACAAATTGAGAGTAAGAGGGAAGAATTCGGGTCCCTCTGAAAGGGAGGCAGTTCAGGAATAGAACTGGGAAAGTGAACACAGGTCTCCTGATCCATTCCCAGATGTGAATGATTGGATTTGCTTATTTAGAAGGTGCAAATTAATCAAAATTTTTTTTCTTTTCACTACCATTATATTTCGATCCAAGAAGACAAACTTTGAGAGAGATGTTTTTCAAGAGATTTTTATATTCAGTGTAATCTGGTAAATGATACAATACCTACAAGAATTACTGACCATGTCAAGGCTGCTGACGGCTAACATGACAGGCAGCATCATTCAGGATCATTTGGTGAGGGCGGGGGTGGTTTCCTTTAGTTTGAAATTGCGGTGATAAGATGGATAAGGTCATTTAAAGATGGTGACATGTGGTATCCATTAACAAATGCTGGGTCGTGTTTAAAACATGCTGAGAGCAGCACAGAGGCAGGGACAAAATGTTCTTAGATTTTCAAGCCTAATATCTCTTTCACTGTATAGATTTCCATCAATTGGTTCTATTAGGTAAATTATATCTGACCTTTATATCCCAGTAAAGGTAAATGTAATTTAAGAGTTTATGAGCCTGGGAGTAGGGGAAATAGAAACAGTCCAGGGTGCAAAGGAGAAATTGTGAAATAATGACACAGAAGTCTTCAAATAGATGCCTCCTGTGTGTACTTCCACTGCAGCAGCCCAAGAAAGTAAGTTTTGTTCTCTGTTGCTTTGCTTGTTTTCCCCTCTTTAAACTGAATCTCAGAGCTGGAACCTAATTCCTTTCTTTGGTCCAAGTTGTCCCTAGGGAGCCATCCCTCTTTCCAATCAGTTAGGAGCCACAAGAGTACAAAGGGCAGCAAAGGCTCAGTAGAACAAGTGTTCTCACACACTGCAATGTAGATGTCGGTGCAAACCTCAGGAGAAAGCTTCCTGTGTTTTTTCAAGGGCCTCAACCATATTCATAAATTTCATCTGTGTGTTTCCACTTTAAAGAATTTACCTGAAAGAAATCAGAGATGTACACAGTGATTGCTATAAAGCACTTGTTATAATAATTGGAAACATAATGTTCCATAACAGGAAGATAGTTAAATTATGATAAACCTTTACAATGGAATAAAATCCAGCCATTACAGTCAGGTTTTCCAGAAAGCTCCCACTTTTAAACAAGACATATATCTAGATTGAGAGAGAAAGAGTATGAGATATTCTCTTGATAATTAAAAGGGCTAAGTGGAATGACAGGGTTGTGGGTGATTTTCTATTCAAAACAAATATGTATTTCATGTAAAAGCAATATTCTTTAAATCATCTTTACAAAATATACAATGGAATGAATAATCAAGATAATTTTTAATGGAAGAAGCAGACTCTGAATAGTACATATAGCATAATTATATTTTCATAAAATTATATACATACCTTAATATGAACAGATAATAAACATTGAAAAGAAATAAAATGTAAACAGTGTTAATACATACATACAGAAAAAAATCAGAGTATAAAAATTTCTTTTATAACCAGTTGTACATTTTGTCCATTTGATACTCACTCGTCAGCTCTAAATAATGGTCTCATACCTCTTATGGCATCCACCTCCCAAGATGACCTCCAATAAGCCTCACTTCCTTCTAGAAAAAAGAACCTATATGACCAATAGGATATTGCAGAAGTGACAAATGACAGCATGCGGCCTTTGGAGCTAGCTAACAGCTGGCTTCTTGGATCACTCACTCCGGAGGAAGCAGCTCTCATGTCATGAGGGCATTAAAGCAGCCCTTTGGAGAGAAACTGAAGCCTCCACTCACCTGCAGGGAAGACTGCCTTGTCAGGAGTAAATGTTATAGCCTCAGGCAAGACTGAGGGTGACTGCAACCTCAGGAGAAACTGAGCCAGAACTGCCCCTCCGAGTCACTTCAAATTCCTGGTACAGAGTTGTTTTGTTGTTTACTTGCTCTGTCGTGTCGAACTCTTTTGCGACCCCATGGACTGTAGCCTGCCAGGCTCCTCTGTCCATGGGATTTCCCAGGCAAAAACACTGGAGTGGGTTGCCGTTTCCTTCTCCAGGGGATCTTCCTGACTCAGGGATCAAACCTGTGTCTCTTACATTGGCAGACAGATTTTTTTTACCACTAAGCCACTAGGGAAGTCTGCACACAGAGTTAACAAATATTTACTGTTTTAAGCTGTACAGTTACGGAGTAATATGCGGCAGTAAATAACAAATGCACCTCTGTCTCTTTATGTATCAATTTTGAACATATTCTATGAATGTTCTATGACAACCAGATGAGAGTTAACGCACTCTCACCGCTTCTATTTGCAGTCCTTTCCTCTAATTGTGTCTTGTAGTGAGTGAGGGGATTCTATCCATTGAGAATATACATGAGATGTCTAAAACTCTTTTCCGTCAACTTTCAGTGGCATCTCTTAATCTCAAAGAATAATATAAAGATTCTGTGACTCCACCCCACTCTACACTCCTACCCATTTTTTATCTTTTGTCAGTTCTGTGTTTGTTTTAGGAGAGTAAAACATAATCACATTTACACTGTGCTCTGTGTCCTAGTAATTCCCTGACACTCTATCTGTAGGTTGATACTGATACTTGAAAACATAACTAGTATTATGACAATGTAAACATTTTTTCTCCAGAAAAGCCATGTTGTGTGGTAGGAATACATTTCCCCTGCTATTGATCCAATATGATAAATCCTAGGAGACCTGAAGGAACATGTTTCTGTGATAAGATTAAATGGTTTCTCTTTTTTTAAGATTCCATAAGTATATCAAAACCAAGCTTTGTCTCCCTTTGCTTCACATTTGGCAATGTCTTTCCTTTACAACTTTTTCCCATATCAGTATTTTCCTCACATATATCTTCCTCATTTTTTCAATATGATCTTTTAGTTTTGTACAACATTTGAGGGCCTTCATTCCATTTATCCTAATGTCATTTTGGCATCCACTACATGCTCTGTTTATAAAATTAGGACTTACTGCTTTCAAGGCTACCCAGCTAGCATTCTGTCATTTCTTTTCCTGGTACTGTTTGATTAATTCTATCTTTCTTCTTATTTCATATCTTATTTGTTTTTTCCCCGTTTCTCTAGAGCCTACTGTCAAGTATATTTTTTCAGGTTGGCCATGTAAGAAGAAATTTTCTGTTGCCTTGCCTAAAATGTCTTCATTTATACCTCATACTAAATCAAAATATTGTTAAAGATATCATTCTAGATTTAAAAAAACGTTTCTCTTGGAATTTTAAAGATATTGTCTTTTAGACTCATTAAAGTTCAGTTTGACACCAATCTGTGTGGTATCAAATTTCACAGTACTCTTGGCCTCTCTGGAAGCTTTCAGAGTCTTATCATTATCTTTACCTTACTAAAATTTCATGGGACAATGTCTAGATCATTTGGCCACATTTGAATTCATTTAAAATGACAACTCTTCTCTTTTCTCCACTGCAGTAAATTTTCTTCTGTCATTTGATAATTCTCTCCTAGCTCTTCCCCATAGCAACTGTTAGACCCAGACATGGAACAACAGACTGGTTCCAAATTGGGAAAGGAGTATTCAAGGCTGTATGCTGTCACCCTGCTTACTTAACTTATATGCAGAGTACATCATGGGAAATGCCAGGCTGGATGAATCACAAGCTGGAATCAAGATTGCTGGAAGAAATATCAAAAACATGATAATGCAGTTGATACCACTGTAATGGCAGAAATTGAAGAGGAACTAAAGAGCCTCTTGATAAGGGTGAAAGACAAGAATGAAAAAGCTGGCTTAAAACTCAACATTTAAAAAACTAAGATCATTGCATTTGGCCCTATCACTTCATGGCCAAATAGAAGGGGGGGAAATGAAAGCAGCAACAGATTTTATTTTCTTGGGCTTCCAAATCACTGTGGACAATAACTGCAGCCATGAAATTAAAAGATGCTTTCTCCTTGGAGGAAAAGCTATGACAAACCTAGACAGCATATTAAAAAGCAGAGGCTTCACTTTGCCAACAAAGGTCTGTAGAGTCAAAGCTATGGTTTTTCTAGTAGTCATGTGTGGATGTAAGAGTGGGACCATAAAGAAGGTGGAACACTGAAGAAGTGATGCTTCCAAATTGTGGTGCTGGAGAAGACTCTTGAGAGTCCCTTGGACTACAAAGAGATCAAACCAGTCAATCATAAAGGAAATCAACCCTGAATGTTCATTGGAAGAACTGATGCTAAAGCTGAAGATTTAATCCTTTGGCCACCTGATGCAAACAGCTAACTCATTGGAAAAGACCCTGATGCTGGGAAAGATTGAAGACAGGAGGAGAAGGGTGCAACAGACAATGAGATGATTGGATGGCATCACCAACTTAATGGACATGAGTTTGAGCAAACTCCAAGAGATAGTGAAGGACAGGGAAGCCTGGTGTGCTGCAGTTCATTGGGTCACAAAGGGTCAGACATACCTTAGCAACTAAACAACAACAGTGTGAATATAAACTGAAAATGTGGGTCAGAGTTGTAATTCAGTCACTCAGTCATGTCAGAGTTAGGAGATTCTTTTTTAATGTATCTTTACACTCCATGTTCGTGAAGTGTGAACCCAAAGGTAAACTATGGACCCTGAGTGGTAATGACCTATCAGTATAGGTCAATGTTTATCGATCATAACAAATGGACTGATCTGGTGGGGGAATTTGATAATAGGGGAGATTATACATGTGTGGGGGTTTGGGGAATTGCTCTACTGTCCTCTCGATTTTGTGAACCCTAAAATGCTTTAAAAAGTAAAATCCTGATAAAATAAAACAATTAATTAAAGGCATGAAGAAATTTTGACTCACTCAATCCTCTGAATATGCTAAAATTTAATTTGTGGGGAAAGGTCCTTTTTAAGACTATAGATTTGAAGAAGCTCTGCAAGTTTGCCTTCTTTGAGTTGAAAACTACTGTTTTCCAATACAGGAATCTGATACATAACAGGCCAAGTTCACTGCAAGGATGCAGTGTCTCTCTTGATTTTGGAATGCACATCTTTTGACAGGATTCAGAAGCCTACTTGCCTATTTTCCCAAAAAGACTGTGCGATCCTCCCAGACAGGAACCAAACCTCAGTCTTCACATAGTCCCCAGCAGCTAAGTGGGGGTATAATAAATGTTGTCTGGATAATGTATATCTTTTTTGGACTCCTCATAAGAGCAATAACAGCTAGCAGTTGTTAAGCACCTATCATTCTAGATAGCTGTCATCATTATCTGTAACCCTCTTAGAAACCAGGAAAGTTAGGCCCTGTTCCACTGTTATAGAGGAGAAAACCGAGGCTCAGAGGATTTAAGTAATTCGTCTGCTTTAAGTCACTTCAGTCATGTCCGACTCTGTGCAACCCCGTAGACGGCAGCCCACCAGGCTCCCCGTCCCTGGGATTCTCCAGGCAAGAACACTGGATTGTGTTGCCATTTCCTTCTCCAATGCATGAAAGGGAAAAGTGAAAGTGAAGTCACTCAGTCGTGTCCAACTCTTTGCAACCCCATGGGCTGTAGCCTACCAGGCTCCTCCTCCCATGGGATTTTCCAGGCAAGAGTACTAGAGTGGGATGCTATTGCCTTCTCCAAGTAATTTCTCTAGTGTACACAATTAGTGAACATGGCATGTGTGACCCCATACTACACTTTTGATTATACTTTCTGCATTCCTTGAAGACAAGCAGATGACACATCTCGGGAGAAACAAGGAAAAGTCTGAAAGGACTCACTTAGAACATCCTAGCATATTGGAGAGTAGGACTCTGTTACCTGCCGCCACTGCTCTCCCTTTGCACACTTAGATGCAGTGGTCACTGCCCTTTCATCTGTATTCCAACCACATTTAGATAAAGATGAAACTGAAGTAGAATGGGGTTAGCAGCTTCATGCATTAGAACTCACAGTCTCTTATTAGAATATATGAATGAGCCTTTTTTTTCCCCCTGTTTCCCTTTTGGAGAAAACAACATTTTTTAAATGGCAAGCAAACCACACCTGAGATTAATGAGAAGAATGGCAAAATTTTGCCATTTTGCACACCCTCATGCTGCTTGTATTTATAGACATCTTACCAAGAGAATGTGTCCTGCACAACATGCCAGAATGAGGGATGTTGAATGTTCAATGACTTGGCTGCTCCTAGCTGTGCGTTGAGTTTCACCAGGGCAGGGCTAACAGAGTGCTGTTCCTCTACTTTGTTAGGCTCCGATGTGTTATCTCTCAGCTAGCAGAAAGATCTTGTGCTTTATTTGGCATGGGGAGCAGAAAGGGCCGAAGTTACATAAGGCTATTAAATCACAACCTTCCTAGACGTCTTTTGAAGGCTGTTAGCCTAGTTCATTCTGGGCAAATACAATTAAGGTCTTGGCTATTATTTACAGCAAATACCAGTGAAAATAACCTCAGGTTCCTGGGATTATTAACGCTGATGCTGAGGGGGAGGGGGAGGATCAATGTGGACCGTGTTCAGCGGTGCAGCTTGCACTGATTAAAAGCTGACTTGTCATATTCTATATCGTTGTACTGTAGTTATAGTAAATGTTCCTTGTAATGCATTTTCAAGTACAAAAATTGCTCCAAAAAAGGGCATTTAGAAAACTAATTCTATTGAAACCAATGAAGTGTTGACATATTGCCTGATGCAGATTTGTTTAAAGAGGCTTGTTTTAAGTTATGAAAGTACATTCCTGGAGGCAAAATCAGTGACTCCTCAGTCTAGTGACTGAGAGAACAGTGAAGCAGTATGTTCAGCCAGCACCCCCTCATTAATCCTTTCCCGTAATTCTACCGTCGTCACCTTCTCCCTTGCCTGACTCTCTAGAATTTCAAACCTGCTGCCAACCCAGGATCTCTCAGAAACCATTCATTACTCAGGCAAGGCATTTATAATGTTTGCTGATGTGTCGAATAGAACACAGTGTAAATCTGGACTGAAGTGGGCTCCTTTTTGTCATCTAAATTGCTCCTATTCCATGTGTTCCATAAGCCTTCGAAATCACTGGGGTTTTTGACACCCTCTTTCTTCTGAGAATAACATTTCACAGTGCCAGCTCTGGGAAGGGAAAAACAATGGAGACTGTTTGCAGCTGAAAAGAGAGATATACCATTAAGTTAAAAGCTTACTATTTACCACAAAGTAGGCCACTACCTCCCATAGAAAACCTTCTATGCCTTGACCTGTAGACCCTGTTAAAATCAAAGCAGGCATCTCTTGCATTCTAAACAGGCCCACAGTGTAACCAAATTAAGCAGTTTGGTGATGAGAGAACACTGGTAAATGGAGTGGTCAGCCAGACAAGCTGGTCTGATTTTCACATGATAAGCTGTGTTGGGGGAAAAGCATGCTCACTGTTATGTGGTTACTCCACATTTCAAAGTTGCTTTACCCCAGGAAGGTATTTAGGGATCTCTACAAAACCCTGTGAAAATCAGGGTTCTGATAGGATGGGCGGATATAGGCATACTTTCTTTTGTTCACTTGGATGATGAGTTCATCAGATTTGCTATGGCTCTTTGTAGTCATGATCATCTATCTCAAAATATGACTGAGTAACTTTTCCTAATTCTGTGCCTGGTATGACCAGGACATTCACCAAACCTTAGATTTTTTTTTTNTGGATATAGGCATACTTTCTTTTGTTCACTTGGATGATGAGTTCATCAGATTTGCTATGGCTCTTTGTAGTCATGATCATCTATCTCAAAATATGACTGAGTAACTTTTCCTAATTCTGTGCCTGGTATGACCAGGACATTCACCAAACCTTAGATTTTTTTTTTTTTTTTTTTGTGGTGAAATTTACATAACGTAAAATAAATCATTCAGTGACATTTAATACATTCACAATGTATATCATCTGTATACAGTACCAAAACATTTCATCACCCTAAAAGAAAATCTCATACCCATGAAACAGTTATTCCTCATTTCTACCACTCCCTAACCCCTGGTATCTATAGATTTACATATTCTGGTTGTTTCTCTGAAATAGAATCATACGATTTTTTGTGTGTAACTCTTCATTTTGCATAATGGTGTTGAGTTTCATCCACCTTGTAGTGTTTCTTTTGATGGCTGAATAATGTTTCATAATATGGATATACCACAATTTGTTTATCCACTCATCTGTTAATGGACATTTGTGCTGTTTCTACCCTGAGATTGTTGTGAATAGTGCTACTATACATATGTGTGTGCTTACATGTGTTTGCAAATACAGTTCCTTGAGGTATATACTGAAGAGTGGAATTGCTTGATCATAGGGTGCTGCTGCTAAGTCGCTTCAGTCGTGTCTGACTCTGTGCAACCCCAGAGACAGCAGCCTACTAGGCTCCTCTGTCCCTGGGATTCTCCAGGCAATAATACTAGAGTGGGTTGCCATTTCCTTCTCCAATGCATGAAAGTGGAAAGTGAAAAGCAAAAGTGAAGTCGCTCAATCGTGCCTGACTCTTAGCGACCCCATGGACTGCAGCCCACCAGGCTCCTCCATCCATGGGATTTGCCAGGCAAGAGTAGTGGAGTGGGGTGCCATTGCCTTCTCCGTGGTCATAGGGTAGTTCTATGTTTAACATCTTGAAGAACCTCCAAACTGTTTTTTCATAGCACTAATTCATTTGACATTCCTTTCAGCAATGTATGAAGGTTCCAATTTTCCCACATCCTTGCCAGTATACACTATTTTTCTTTTTCTGTTACCTATCCTAGTGGGTGTGAAGTGGTACCTCACCAGGATTTTGGTTTGCATTGCCCTGGTGACTAATAGTGTTGAACATCTTTTCATATACCATTTGCATTTCTTATTTGGAAAAATAATTATTTGAATCTTCTGTCCATTTTTTAAGTGGGTTGTTTGCCTTTTTGTTGTTGAGTTATATATCATCAGGTTTTAGATTTTTAAGTGGTGTAGATGACCATATCCACCTGCCCTGAGGAATAAAAGGAAAAATTAATCTGAACCCGTAGTTACTAGGAATATCAAGTTTTCAGTTATCGAAGCTACTCTAATGAAAGTGGTAGACTGAAAAACACATATGCATTGAAGACAGAAATATCCCACCGCTTCCTGCGTATGTTACCTTCAATAATGACTTACCTTTTCTGAACCTTGCTTTCCTCATCTGTAAAATGGAACTAAAAATGTCTACTTCATATGGCTGTTATGAAAATTTTGAAAATAAATATAAAATGTGTGGCCTCAACAAGCCATTCTATAAAATTTTTGTTCCTTTCTGTACAATTAATATGACCACATTGAAACATCATGAAAATTAAAAGTCAAAGGCACATTTTGAATCTCTAAATAATTTGCTTCTTAAAAGGATTTTATGATGACTCTAATCCTGCATGGAAGTAACTAACTTTCTGGTTTTTGTTATGTAAATCCTTATTTTCATATAGAGTACACTTCAAGATTTTTTTTTTCAACAATATAAGTCAGTATGGAACTCAGAACTCGTTTCTATTGGAAATTTGTAAGTAGTGTGTAGTGTTCCAGTCTGGCCCACAACTGACCTGTAGAACTACTCCAGGGTGCTGTCATCCTCTACCCTGGATCCTNTTTTTTTTTTTCAACAATATAAGTCAGTATGGAACTCAGAACTCGTTTCTATTGGAAATTTGTAAGTAGTGTGTAGTGTTCCAGTCTGGCCCACAACTGACCTGTAGAACTACTCCAGGGTGCTGTCATCCTCTACCCTGGATCCTGGCAGCAGGGCTCATCTGTGACCAGGAGGAAAATGAGAGCACAGAGCTGGTCCTGGGAAGAATTTGGAAATGGAGCATGGTTTTGGCCTTTCCCACATTTTTTCTGTAGCCCTCTCTACCACCCAAGGCCCTTCTCCTCATGCCCTCATGCCCTCATGCCCACCACACTCTGTAGCTGTATTAAGCACTCATCTTCCCCTTTCTGTTCTCCCCTCCAAGCCAAACCTCCACTCGTTCAAAGTTCTCTCTTCTCTGAAGATACTAAATCTTCCAATCAAAGCTGTCAATTCCTTGGTACCCTCAGACAAGTCCATTTCAAAGAGTCCTTTGAATGTCAAGGATGTATCTTCATTGTAGAAATATGAGATTTGGCAGTCCCGCCAAATGACCAATTTATGAAGTATCAGTGGCAAATTCTTTAGTATTAAAGGACTCCATAAGCAGGCCGATTTTCTCCCAATATCTCTTGACTCTGGGTCCTTAAACCATAACATCTTGTCCAAGTTCTTCAATTTCTTCCCCTTTCAGCCCAAATTCTCTAAGAAGCCCATGTTTTTTTTTTTTTGCAAGGATCCCCACAACAAGCCCTAGTGTGGGTGATGAGAAATTATGGTGAAACAGGTCCAATGGAGCCATTAAATTGAAAAGATTTTGTATGTTTCAGGTGGTTATAAGTTTAGGAGAACTGTTATGTTTAGATGACCTGAGATTCNGTTTTTTTTTTTTTTTTTTTTTTTTTTTGGTTGTAAGGCCTTACCGATCTTTTGTTGAAAAGAGAAAGGACTTTGTGTCTCTATCTGATGGGCTTTGAAATACCATCTGGTGTTTAATGTCATTGTCCTCTGTTCTCCCCATGATATGCTGAATCATATCTTAAAAGTTCAACAGCCATTCAGTGGGTCACCATTCAATATACTGTGTCATTATCAAAGATTTGGATTTACAGAATGCTATCTGGAAACAAAGCTCACTTAAAAGGCTGCTATTCGTAAAGTCACCTCTGCTTCCTGAGGTGGGCCTTCTAGTAGGAAATCTGTTTGTATGACATTTGTGACTGCCCCTTGGGTACCCAGCAGAACTTGTAAGCCTACATGTTGCTGGGTGAATTACAGAATTTTATGTGACAAAAGAAACACACAAAATAGTGTTTTGCACTAATATACATACCTGGACATCCAGCACTTTTCTTTTATAAACACTCTTACATTAGCAATGATTATGTGATAATGATTATGTGATTATGATTATGTGATAAACTTCATTTTAGTCATTAGGTAGATGCTAAGAAATTTGACTATTCACAGATACTCTCTAAGTGTTAAGTATAAAAACCCATCTGTGAAATAAATTCCATAATACATTGTTTTAGGGGGAAAAAGTATAAGAGAATACACATTCTAGGATGCATCTATTTCACAGGTATGGATATTTTGTAAGAGGAACACACAACTGTATTTAGCACCATTTCCAAACTTAAGCAGCATCATTAAATACCTGGATGCAGCTTGTGCTTACTGCTTTTAGAATAACAACATGGCTTTATTTCTACACTTAATAATGATCAGGATTACTTATATGAAACACAGGGGCATAGTGCTTTTTGCAATAGTCGTAAACAACATCTCCTAAAATGCACTTTTGCTTTTATACCTCAGTGAACAGCTCTGTTTGAGTAAATGATCCTTCCTTGAATTGTGTATACAGAGAGAAGATCAGCATTGGATTGTTGTTTTAATAAACTGGAAGGCTGCCAACATTCTCTGGGAAGAGGACAAAGACATTAGTGCTAGCATGCAATCTAGCCCATGTTTGGATTTAAGACGGAATTTAATCTTCTTGCCTCCCTTCCCTTTTCCCCGCCCCCTTTCCAGTCCTTTCTTCCCTTGATACACAGTCTCTTTTCATGGAGTTAACTCAAGCTATCTTAAACAGCATGAACTAATAAAGGATGGCATTTTTCTTAAAAAGAAGGCATTCACAAATGTTGGAATGTAGAACATTTAAAGTTCTTTGTACTTAGTTTAAGAGAGTGGTGATTAATGACTTTATGTTATCTATCAAAATGCTTCCATCATGCTGGTGATGTGACGCAAGATTTATGGTAATGAAAAACCTGCAATCCCTCCTCTGTATCTAAATCTATCAGCCCCACATTCATACAAAAAAAAACCACTAAATGATATATTTGTAGCTATCTGAAAGCAAGATCATTTTTAAGAGATTATGTACTGCCAAAAGGGAACATTCTTAAAATATAGGAAATGATTTCCTTCCAAACTATTGCTCTAGTAAGCATCATACTACAAATATCAATCTCCTACTGAAAAAAGGAAAATACTGAGCAAATGATGATCACATGATTAGGCTAGCAATGCTCGGTGAATTTCCTGTAATTTTCTTGGAACTCCTTTGTAATAACATTTGCAAAGGGTCACACAGATTTTCACTGGAAGAATGTGAAATTGTTCTTTGTGCTACATGCCTCAGAAAGAGAAAATCCACCAAGACCTTGAATAAAAGGCACTTGGTTCCATCTGTTAGATTAGAGTATTCCAAGTAGCTCTATAAAAAAGCCTCATCGATGCTCAGCAACTGGAGGAAAACATGTACAATCATCCCCCCTCTCCATTAGGCAGATATTTCTACTTCTGCAAGAACTTGTAGAAAGGATGAAAATGCATTTTTACAAACCGCCTGTATCTTGCTTTCCAATGCTCTCTCAAAATGTTGCCCAAATATAGACATAATATGCCCTGTTAGATTTGTAAGATCATACCAAAAAACAGAGCTGTTATTACCTGACTTTAAGAATGAATATATTAGAAAAGATGCTGGGTCAGGTTCCCAGGACAGAGTCTCTCAACATGTGGAAGGGTATGGATGAGAAATGAGGTGTGCTAAAAGAAATCTGTTTCTACAAGTAGTAAAAATATTGAAATTTGCAACTAATTTTTTTTAATACTGACCAAATCATGTGTATATTCATAAAAGTCTCAGGCTCTGTTACTTAAACTTCAAAGTGCTTTAATGAAGGGGAGAAAAGGGGAAAAGTTACCCCAAGAAGAAGCAGAAATTTTTATCTAACACTTCTGTGCATCATCATGTGTTGTGTATGCCCTAGGGGGGGGGCACGGGCAAGCACTATTCTTTGCATCACAGGTTCCCCTCCAAATCCTTACTCTGTAAATAGTCATTTTAGTCGGGGTCATCTACATGTCAGGCTTTTGGGTGCCTACATTTTAAGATGATCCATTTCTGTGTGCTTTGGCAAGCAGACAAAGAGCACTGTAGTGGAATATTTTTCTTCAGGCAGAATTTCTACCTCCAGAGTGTAGACACAAGCTCAATGTGTTCCAGAAACAGCACAGACTTGTATGCCTTCGCCATTTCCTGCTGCTTTTGCTGCTTCTGCCTCAGAGAGATGCAAAGGATTGAGAAACACAGCTAAAGAGAAAGGAATCCCAGAGGCCACAAGGCGAGTGGTAACAAGTGAGCGTGTGTGTTCTGTCATACAGAGCTGAGTTTGAAGGGGGTGGGGGAGTCTTGTTCAAATCACAAAAACTGCCTGTGCAGCAAATAGATTCTCCTCCCCCTTCTCCCACTACTAACACTGCAGAAAATGCCATCTATCAAAATGCTCTTAAAAGCAGTCCCTGATGATGCTGGAATAAAAAGGCTGTTATGACAACTGTGAGGTAGGAGGAGCCTCTTTTCCCCCAGTTGTCTGTCTGACTGGATATCAGGGACTCTTTAGATTTGTAAGATCACACCAAAACCCCAACATCCAGCTGACATGTTCTCTTTCCGCCCTCTTCCCCCAGCCCACCTCCAGATGACCTTAAGCTTGGTTCTTGGGGTCAAAGTCATAGGAAGGCAAATGTCATTTCCCATTGATTGTCTGTTCTTTGTCTTTTTTTTTTCTTTTGGCCTCAGTGTTTCTGGCCTCATTGGTCCTACTCTGGCCCAGACCAACAATACTTGTAGATGGTCTATCCTTCGCAAAGAAATGATGAAGCATTTTCAAGTTTTAAATCACTTTTCTAGTTTACATTGAGGTTAATTTTAGTTTTGAAAAAGTAGTGCAATGTCAACATTATTGGCACCAGTATATTTGCTTCACTGTCTTCCAGTATTAAAATGGTGTTAATAGTTTGGTTGGTTGAGTTGGTTTTTTTGCCAGGTTGGTAAGAAAATCGTGAAAATATCACTGTCTTTCCAAGGGACAGACCATTACCAGAGATAAGGAGGAAAAAATTATACTAGTTATATAACAATAACAAGGTAGAAAAGCTCCTAAGAAAACATCTTTAATTGCTTAAATTTTGTAAGACAAAGAGAATGAAGGAAGCAGACATGCATCTCAAGCAAAAACTCCATCAAATTTTTGTTTCTCAAACAGAATTACAGTGAATAGAAACTAGGCAAGCCACAAACATAACTAGAAGAAAAAGGGTTTTATGCACGTAAGTATCAGTGTTTGCAGGTTTTCTCACTGTTCTTCTCGGCCACTACATACATTAAGAACTTTTAAAGGACTGACAATAGGGGAGAAAATGTGTTATGGGGTCAGTAATGCTATAATCCCACCATTTTGGAGCCTGGGTCAAAGGGAAGAATCAATAATAATTGTGTTTGTTTTAAATTTTGATATTTCTTTCATTGTGAATTTTTGCATTATTTTGACTTTTTTAAACATTTTAAACATTGACTTTTAAACATCTTGATTACTCACTTTTTTGGTATCCCCTAAATTTTGTACCCAAGGCAAGTACCAACCTGCCCCATTCACCTTAACCTTATCCTGGCCCTGCCTTCAGAGAAAACAGGAAATGGAATAAATAATATAAGTCATTTTCTTAACTTTAACAAGCTTAAATGAACATAGGAATTGAAGACTAGTTTTAGTTTGTTTGTTTTTTATTGAAGTATAGTTGATTGACAATGTTGTGTTAATTTCTGCTATGGAGCAAAGTGATTCAGTTACACACACACACACACACACACACATTTATACACATTCTTTTTTATATTCTTTTCCATTATGGTTTATCACAAGATGTTAAACATAATTCTCTGTGCTATACAGTAGGACTTTGAAGACTAGTCTTTAATTATTGGTGTCACCAATACTCAGTGCTTTCTAAAATACATACCAAAGTTGTTGTTGTCATTCAGTCATTCAGTCATGTCCAGCTCTTTGTGATCCCATGGACTCTAGCACTCTAGGCTTCCCTGTCCTTCACTATCTCCTGGAGTTTGTTCAAACTCACATCCATTGATTCAGTGATGCCATCCAACCATCTCATCCCGTTATCCCCTTCTCCTCCTGCCCCTAATCTTTCCCAGCATCAGGATCTTTACCAATGAGTCAGCTGTTTGCATCATGTGGCCAAAGTATTGGAGCTTCAGCTTCAGGATCAGTCCTTCCAATGAATATTTGGGGTTGATTCCTTTAGGATTGACTGGTTTGATCTCATAGTCCCAGGGACTCTCAAGAGTCTTCTCTAGGACCACAGATCAAAAGCAAAATTCTTTGGCACTCAGCCTTCTTTATGGTCCAGCTCTCACATCTAACCAAGTTCTTAGGAGTCTAGAACATTTTATGTAAATTAGGTTATGAATTTGGAGATGTAATCTGGGTATTTTTTTTTCCTGACTCCTATTTATTGACAGTAGCCCTGCACCAACTAAGTGTATGACAGTTATTGCCCCACAAGGAGGATAGGAGCTCCAGAACAAAGAAGTGAATTGAGTTAGCTAGGTAGATTTCATAAATATATGTAGGAGAAATCTAAAAAGCTATAACTGTAAGAGTCAAGTGACCAAGTGAGGGCAGATTTTTCTCAGTTCTAAACGTTTGGGCTTTAATATCAAGAAACAAAATCTTAAATATTGTCATAGTGTTTATACCTTAAATCACACAACAGGGAAAGTGTATGATGACATAAGGACCTACCATTTTTGGCCTGAAATTAAATAAGCATTTAATCAGTAGATGGTAAAAAATCATCTTAGGTAATGTGATAAAAGTATAGATATCAGTAGGTACCTGAGAGGGTTCTTACCTACCATAACACCTGCAGGAGCCAGAAAAGACTGGACTAAATATGGATGAGATGCACAGATGAAATATAAGTCCCCAGGCATATAGAGAGCCCGGAGAAACTAAAGCAGAGATGTAATAGAACACAGGTTGGAAGAGACCTCGTGGTTAGAATCCCAGCTGTATCACTTATTAGGTATGTGACTGGGCAACATGACTTCCCTGTGTCTCAGTTTTCACAAATATTAAGTAGAAACTGTAACACTTTATCCTTTACGTGAATTAGCTTATATAAAGAGCTTAGACGTGATTGATTTAAGTACAATTTTAAGTTTGCTATATTATTGTTACTACTGAGAGAAATGCAGAAAAATAGTATGAGAATTCTCAACTAACTGAAATTTATAATATATGGAAACATATTATAAGTTAGAAGTGACTGACAAGTTTAAATTTTCCACCCTAAAAGATGGAGATTCCAAAGCTAAGTTTAGTTTAATTACAGAGATTTAAAGAAACCTACATTTGTGTACATGGCATTCATTGTAAGACAGCGATCCTTGTTTCTCGCCTGTTTCAACATATCTTGGGAATTGAGCCACAGACTGCCTTTTTCCAGACTAGATTTTCAAAGTTTGTATAGTAGAAGGCCTTGAAAAATAGAGTGTTTCCCTTTGAAGAAAACAAGCCATGTTTGTTTATCATTCAGTAAAATAAAAATAGTGTCTCTCCAGGGCAACATTCAGGCAGGCTCGCTGCCCATTATAAAAGATTTTGGTTCCCTAAGCTCAGGGTGCCCCTGCTGTAACAACCTACTCTAAGTACAGACATCACCTGTCCTTCATTGTGTTCCCTGTGGGAACTGGGGCAAAGGGAACTGAGGCAAATACTATACTTTGGCTACTGCTAATGCTGTGAATAATAGTTCTTTGTCTCTGACCCAAGAGTCTCTTGTTTTCTGCCAACATCCATGACTCTGGAAGGATAAATTATTAGCTTGCAAGTAGGTAAAATCTCAGAATCATCACATCCTATTTAGTATTATCAATCATTTGATTTATTGCAATGTGATTTAATAGTATCATAAGAACACTGATATGTTTACTTTTGTAAGTTTTTCAGTGTTTTGTTCTCAAGTCACACAAATACATAAGCTTGTTTTATTCTTTGCCTACATTTTTTCTTTAAAAAAGAAAAATACTTGTTTATATTTATACAGTAATTAAAGGTTTATGCTAGTGACTAGAGATGTCCAAATGTGGCATATTCTAAACACATACACAGCCCCAAGAGTATATCATTACCAAAACTAAGAACACTGCACAATAAAGATTTTCAAGGTATGCAAATTCCATTTCTCCATTTGTCACATTCAGAGAAGGACATGGAATAAGAATCCATTAACATTTCAAACTCAAGTTCAAGATAATACCTTGAGAAAAGTAATAACAGCAAATAGTAAATTCAATGCAATTAGAAATTCACTATTTTATAATCTCTGATTAAAACCAATCAATTGGGTCACATTTTTGAAGATTATTTAAGGAAACAGAAAACAAATCAAATGATGGCTCTATAATCATACAGTGTTATCACTAACACAAGCATACAGAATATGTACTCACATCAACACAAACATTGTACAAGGGAGTCAACGTTTTTTCTTTAGTTCTACCCAAGCCTAGTTATTCTGGAATAACATGTTTCTGCCATCTGCCCATTTGTGAATGACTTGTAGAAACTGACATCTAAAATAACTTGATGGAGGTAATTAAACCTAACCAGTCTTGGCTATTTTCTCAAATGTCATAATAAAAGAGTGAAATAATATACTAGACAGAGCTGTTTTCCAAAGTGGGAAACATAAAAATTTAGGGAGACGAATTATAATGTCATGAGAGCAGTATTTTTACTGAGTAAACCAATAGCTGTGGATTTGTTCGGACATTTCTCCTCATGCCCTGCTGTCGGGAGTTGCCACTCCTCTCTGCTTTATTCCTCCTCCGCTTTCCTTACTCATTCATTATCAAATACACTCATCTTGTTTAAATAACATGGTACTTAACCTCTGTTTGATGTTGGAAATATAGGACTGCTGAAATTACAACCAGAAGGATGTGAGAGATTGTGAGAGAAATAAAGAGGAAAACAGAAAGAAATTTCATGTTTGTCTCATGATAGCCAAAAAATATCTTAAGTTCAAAGTATGACGTCTATTTCTGAAAGGAAAAAGCCAAATTGACAGTAGATATTTTAACATGATAAAACTGGAGATGTGGATAGCTGTTTATAAGTTGACCATTTATTTCACGCTTTTAGCATAGTTCACTAACCATTTACCAATGCCAAATGTCCATCTAATCAAATCTTCTAAAATTATGGGAACTGAAAGAAAATCCAGTAAATGAATTTTAATTGCAATGCAAATTAAGTACAAAACTGTACTTACCTATGGGGTTTTCAGACTGCCCTATACCAAAATTTTGTCTTTTAAAATAGTTTATGGTGACTCAAATGGTACCCTTACTAATCACTGATCTTGATTGTATTAGTTGGGTTATTTATAGGTGCCCAGAAGAGATATGCATGGGTTATCTTTGGACTTGGGGATTATTAAAACGATACATAAAGAATGTCACCTATTACAGTCTTTCTAAGCCATAGAGCTTCTAGGATTCCCAATCCTATGTGTGTATCCCATACACAATGGGCTTCATGAGGGAGAAAAAAAAATATTTGAAATATTTCTGTAAAGAACCTGCACTCAATTGACCCACCTTTTTCATTTATCAAGCCTGGATTTTTCCCAAATGAAAGCAGGGCCAATAATCTGCCATCCAATAAGGAGCACTTCTATTAGCCAGGAGTTTATGCTAAGCCACTTCACATTCCTCCCCAATTTTCAGCCTTTGTGTGAGACTGACTTTGATTTGAATTCCACTAACTAGTTTAATTGGTACTCTTTGGTTATACACAAAAATAAGTTTTGTCTAGTTGATGCCATAAGAGGTCTTTGTTGTCTGGCATACGCCAGTCACAGTAGCTGTCTAAGGCCTGGAATTAAGAGGGACTGGCTCAGGGACTAGAACTCAGGTTAACCAGGATTCTCTAGGTTTCTCTTCTCTGTGATTCTCCGAATGCCAAGTTTTACCTTGAGTGTGAAACTCTGACAACCAATATTTTACATCTTTCTGTCTCTGCCACCTAAGAAGAAAGTACTTGATCTAGTTGTGAATAAAAAACAAATTTAAAAATTCTCAACGCAATATTCCTGTCAATTGGCCTGAGCCATGTGATGATTCCTATAGCCAGATAGTCTAGGAACAGGTGTACAAAGTCCAGTGAGACCTCTATGGTTAGAGTGAAGGGAAAAAGAAGTTTCTCAACAAGAAGTGAATGCTAAGGAGACAAACCAATAGCTCTCTGTTAATGTAACCTGAGGGAAAGGTTTGCTTTTACTTAAATTTCATATGGAATAAGCTATAGCATCTGTATAAGAAAGAACACCCTGGCTACTTTACCTAACATGGCAGCTGTAGGTGAGGCAAATAACTGAGACTTTGTATTCACGATACAGCCTGTACAGTATTTAGTCCAAATTCCCTTCATTCGATAGGTAGGAAGATAGAGCCCAGAAAAATAGAAGATAATTCACCCATATGAACATTGCAAGTAATAGTATCTTAGTCTGTTTGAGCTGCTGTAACAAAAATGCCACAGACTGGGTAGCAACAAACATTTATTTAATTATTATTAGGGAGGCTGAGAAATCCAAAACCAGGATGTTGGCAGATTTAAGGTCTGCTGAGGGCCTCCTTCTTGCAGTGTCCTCACATAGTGGAAGGGGCAAGGAAGCCCTCTGCAGTCTCTTTTATAAGGTCACTAATCCCATTCACAAGGGCTCCACCCTTACAGCCCAATCACCTACCAAAGGCCCCATCTCCAAATACCATCACACTGGAGATTAGGTCTCAACATAATGAAATTTGAGGAGACACAGACATTCAGACTATAGCAAACAGTTAAGAATAAATCCAGTTGCTCCCAACACATATTGTAGGGTGAACTGACATCCCTCCTAACATACACTCGCAGGATTTGGGGAGGGCTGATTTGGGAGGTGAAGTCTGACAATGTCATTTAAGAGCATTTTTACCTAATCAAGAGCAGAGAGAGGACTAGGGGCTTTTCAGGCTGGTACCAATTCACAGTCAGAGTTATAGCCTCATAACATTGTGATGGGTTTGACAAAAACTTCTGAGAGGAGAGGTAGTCATAACCCTAAATGGAAACCCCTCATGATACAGCTGTAGAGTCATCCCATTCTTTTCCTACTTTCTGGAGAGCAGAGCTACCAGCTCAAGGAGTCTGTCTGACTCCTTTCCTTTCAAACATTGAGCCACTTATATTTATATAGAGATTTAAATTTGTGATCCTGGATGGGCAGTAATCTGACCTAATTCATGTCTGTGTACCAGAAATCAGTTTGCTGTGCTTAGTTGCTCAGTTGTGTCAGACCCTGCAACCCCATGGATTGTAGTCCATCAGGCTCCTCAGTCCCTGGGGATTCTCCAGGTAAGAACACTAGAATGGGTTGCCATGCCCTCCTTCAGGGGATCTTCCCAACCCAGGGATTGAACCCAGGTCTCCTGCATTGCAGGCAGATTCTTTACCAGAATGTAATCTTGCACTGGAGAGATGAAGGTTTTCTGCTCATATGTGGAAATGTAAGTTCCTGAGCTAAATTTCTTTCAGTTTTACACAGAAAAAGAAAATAACTTAGTCTTCCGGGTTATAGCTGATCTGATTCAGGGCTAGGCTCTCTGTGCCTCTTCTCCCTTTCTGCCCTAAGCCATAGGTATCTAATTTCCATTGTCTGGTCCTCATGCCAAACTCAGTCTTATCAGCCTCTGCTTGACTGTAGGTTTCCTATCTGGACATGAAGTGTTCTCTACTGTCCTTATCCAACCACAATACCTCCTCTGGCCCACAGTCTAGTTCTCTCAGCATGTCTAGGCCCCATCCAGGAATCCAGAAATTCACACCACCACTTCTGCACTACTCTGGAGCTATAGGGTTTAGATAGGGCTGTCTTTGGGCCTCCCTGCATTGATCATTTATATGCTGTCATGCTAATACCAGCTGTTCCAGTGCCAGACCAATCTTGAGTCTTATAAGAGATTAAGGCTTCCACAAACTACACTGTGCAAGCAAGCACAAAGTCTGCAGCTCCCAGATTCCCCCCAAATTTATACAGACACACACACACACACACACACACACACACACACACTTGAGACTTTGACATCACTTCTCAGGATTCCCAAAAACCCAATTAAATAGCTTACAAATGTAACAGGTAATTTTAGATATTAACAACAGAACAAAATAGCATGGTATGTTTAACAAATGGTATGTGGAAATTCTCTGTGCTATCCTTATAACTTTCTAAAAACCTAAAATTATTCCAAAATTTAAGGTTTATTTCAAAATTAATTAAAAGGGAGAAGTGAATGGAAGTATGGATGGAACAAAATTAACCATGGACTGATGGTCATCGAGATGGGGTGATGAGTATAGGGGGTTTACTATGCTACTCTGCCTACTTTTAAGTTTAAATTCTCCACAAAAAAAAAAAAAAAAAAACTGAGTAATTTAAAAGTATATATTATAGGCCATTCTATAGACTCTTAAAAGCCTACACAAACCTCTAAAGCCAGTAATTTGACACTTTATTCTTTCTCTATAATTTCTACAACTAGGACACTGGTGCAAGAAGGAATAGAAATAATAGGAAAATAGCAGAATTGAATGTTCTCCAACTGCATGGTTTGTTTATGTTTTCTTGTTTTGTTCTTATACCACTTCAAGCTCTTTTTCTTTCCTTAGATTTTAAAAATCTTTTTCACTTTCATTTTTACCACATTTTAGATCTGTTCTGTGTCGTGTGCCCACCTATGCGTTACTCGGCATTAAGTTCCCACTCAATATAACAACACTTCCAAATGATGGGGGCTTAAACAAGATAAAAGCTTATGTCTCTCACAAATAAAATTAGTCTGGAAATCAGCAGTCCAGGACTGTTATGGCAACTCCACAGAGATTTCAGTGGCTCCATTTCCTAACTGTCTTCCACTCCTCAGTTCCTGGAATCTTGGCCCTGTCGAGGCTTACAAGATGGCTTCTAGAGATCCAGCCATCACATTCACATTCCAGGCAGCAAGAAGGCAGATCAAATCACTTGCCTTTAAGGAAACCTCCCCAAAGTCACACAGAATACTTTTGCTAGCAGACTCATACAACCAATCTTACCTGCAAGGCCAAGTGTGGAAAATAGTCTTTTAATTGTACCCTGGCTGTCCTCTATAAAACCAGAGTTCTATGACTGAAGGAGGGGAGAAAATAATATTGGGTAGGCAATTAGCAACCTCTGCCACAGTTGGCTGTGGGAAAAATCTGGACATGCAGTGGCAGAGCAGCCCAACAATGACTTGTGCACAAATTAATTACCCGGCTAAGGCAATCAGCAAAGATCTGGAAGCATCTATCATCCCACATACGCTGTGGACTGGTAATGTGGATTGGTTCAGCTGAAAGTTAAAACTAGAAAAGTGCCTGTAGATTCAGTCTGCACAGCAAGACACCATCTCTCTACACAGAAGCCGATATGTGTGTGTTTGTGTCAGTATCACGTACGGCATGAGATATGCCTGCTGTGACTAGAATGTCCTTTAAACCTGAAATGGAAGCATTACAGATTCCTCCTGGCAGCCCTCTTGACCCCCTGGGAGACCTTCTGGGCTGCTGGCCAGTCTCCAGAGAGATTCCTGTCTGTCTGCCTGCGAGGAGACACATTCTGGGCTCCCTGCCCATGTTCTAACCTGCTGCTCATGCGGGTAGAGAGTGATGTCTATTCGGGTCAGTTCTGACTGATTACCCTGTTGCCTTGAAGTAAGTTCACTTGACTACTCCACACATTACCAACTGTGTACATCACACGTCCGCATGTCAGGTGCCCAGTAAAAGCAATGAGGGTGGTGGAAAAAGCATCTGAAACCTGAGACTCAGGATTAAGACTGAGCAATTCCTAGTCCAGGTGGTGAGACCTTAGGCAGTTCACTGAGTCCTGGTGTTTTCATGTGTCAAGCAAGGGTATTACTGCCTCCACTCCTTTCCCTGCAGTGATTCTGAAGTTCGGCTACAGGAAGACAGTGTATGTCAAACTTTTTCACTCCCAAAATGGTTATTATTATTATTGTTGATCTCATGAAAATGCACACCATTTAAAAAAGAGAAGAAAAAAATAGTGATAGTGTGGTTCAGGCTATTTGTGTGTGGCTAGGAAAATCCCATGAATGGAGGAGCCTGGTAGGCCGAGGTCCATGGGGTCGCTAAGAGCCGGACTCGACTGAGACTTCACTTTCACTTTTCACTTTCATGCATTGGAGAAGGAAATGGCAACCCACTCTAGTGTTCTTGCCTGGAGAATCCCAGGGACGGGGGAGCCTGGTGGGCTGCTGTCTATGGGGTCGCACGGAGTTGGATACGACTGAAGCNAGAGACTTCACTTTCACTTTTCACTTTCATGCATTGGAGAAGGAAATGGCAACCCACTCTAGTGTTCTTGCCTGGAGAATCCCAGGGACGGGGGAGCCTGGTGGGCTGCTGTCTATGGGGTCGCACGGAGTTGGATACGACTGAAGCAACTTAGCAGCAGCAGCAGTAAGAAAAAAAAATACAGTAGCTAGTGCCAAATATGAAAGGCAAAACAAACAAAAAGTCTGTGAAACTGTATCAGTCTCAGAAAGAAAAGATACTAAATGACTTGTTAAAAGGAGTAAATCTTTACTAACCTCCATTTCCATTTATTATTAGCTATTCCTTCCACAGAACATCAGTACAGAGAAGAATCTATCATCAGAGATCCTGTTCCCCCACCACCACCACTGGAAAGTAGAATAAATTCTAATCCTTTTAACTAAATCAGCTTTAAAATACAGCTAGGCTTCTATCCCAATAGCCAAGACCCAAAGCACCCACCTAGAATTTCCCTGCTCAATATAATCCACTAGGACTCAATTCTATTCATAAATGTAAGCCTTGGCACACAGTATAGAATTAGTTATTTGTATATACTATCAAATTTGGAAATAGGTGAATTCCCTATTTGGGAATAGGTGAAGTCCAACTTGGGAACAGGTGAATTCTGCAGGCATGAATGTGTAAGTAAATATATCTCTAATGTTAGAGCCTGAAGATGGTTTATAATTTTGCAGAAATACTAATACAGAAAAAAAAATTTTGTTTGTTTTTTAATTAATTTTTACTGAAGTATAGTTGATTTGCAGTGTTGTTTCAGTTGTACAGCTGAAACTGTTTCAGTGAATCAGTTATACATATATCCACTGTTTTTTAGATTCACTTCCCATATAGGTCATTACAGAGTATTGAGTAGAGTCCCCTGTGCTAAACAGTAGGTTATTAGTCATTATCTATTTTGTATATAGTAGGGTGTATATGTCAATCCCAATCTCCCAATTTTTAATTCTTTAGTTTCTGTCAAAAGAAGGAGCTTTATTTTATGCAACATAAAATTAGATGCTTTTACTGGCTACCACTTTAATATTGACATTTTTGTCTGGCACTGTATCCAAAAATAAACGTCTGTGATTTGACATAATAAATTGCTTTCCACACATGAAATAAAGATCACTTGGGCCCTATTGGCTAGTAAGGGGATTTTGCCCTGATCTAACTTTGGAGAGTGATTTCTATTGGGAGCTCAAGAATACCGTTCCATGACTTAACTGCTGAAGTTGTAAAAGTCAATGAGAAGCTTCATTGACCATTTGTGAAATTTTCATTTTACTCACAGATAGAGCAAGGGACCTCTTAAATGTGAGTAATTTTTCCTGATGAGATTAAAAATTTCTGATTCCAACTTTTGTAAATCTAGAACTTTCTTTGCATAGAACAAACACACACATCACAAAAGAAGTTGCCTCCAGATGTACAGGAGGCCTCCTATGGCAGTACCTGGCTTTGATGGTCACAAAGCGACATTCGGCAGGTGGCCACTGCTGCTGCTGCTAAGTCACATCAGTCATGTCTGACTCCGTGTGACCTCATAGATAGCAGCCCACCAGACTCCGCCATCCCTGGGATTCTCCCGGCAAGAACACTGGAGTGAGTTGCCATTTCCTTCTCCAATGCATGAGAGTGAAAAGTGAAAGTGAAGTCGCTGAGTCGTGTCTGACTCTTAGCGACCCCATGGACTGCAGCCCACCAGGCTCTTCTGTCCATGGGATTTTCCAGGCAAGAGTACTGGAGTGGGATGCCATTGCCTTCTCCGGCAGGTGGCCACAGTGGTATGTTATTCCTCTTAAACTTGATCCCATTGAATCACACTATAAAACTCACCTGGTTTGTATCTGTGAGATTTCTCCCTAACAGAGAGGGAAACGAGATGAGAGAATTGGCTGAATGTTTCCCAGTTCATAGGGCTAGAATGTGTGGTTTCTGAAACACAGGTGTAGGTGAATTTTCAATAAGAATCTTGTAAACACTGTGTTTGAAGGTGCTATTCCATCCTGTATGGAGGGAAGAAAAAGAGACGTTTCCCAAGCTTGGAGAACTATAAAGGTCTTATGAGTGTCAAGGTTAATGAGAATGAAACAGTCAACTTGCTCCCCAGCATCCTTCATAAAGCATCACTGTACAATTCATCCTGGGTTATGTTCATCTCTTTATGTGACTGATGTCACCCACCACATTGAGGTCCTCCCAGAACTGGAACCATGGCAGCTCCCTGCCTGAAGCATATTTAATAAGGAAAAGAAGTAACATTACATTCTAAAACTGAAATTTTTTTTTTTTTTTTTTTTAGCTTTGCTGGATCTTTGTTGCCGCACAGACTTTTCTCTAGTTGTGGTTAGCAGGGGCTACTCTTGTTGTGGTGCTCAGACTTCTCATTGCAGTAATGTCTCTTGTTGCAGAACACAGGCACTAGAGCTCAGATTCAGTAGTTGTGGCACACGGGCTCAGTTCCTTGGCATGTGGGATCTTCCCTGGCCAGGGATCGAACTTTGTGCCCTGCATTGGCAGGCTGACGCGTTATCACTGAGTCACCAGGGTACCTGAAACTGAAATATTCTCACAGATAAAAATCGAACTTGAATCTGATCAAGCTTCTCTAGATTTTGCTACCAATTTACAGAGATGACACCATGGAATACAATCAATGAAATTCCAATCTGAGAAAGTCTAGAAAATGAACAACTTTCAACAAAAAAATCCCAAGGAAAAAATAACAGAGAAGGAAGAGGTATCTGTAGATTAAAAGACTACTTTAGCCTTGCAGTGTTTTGGTTTTATTTGGGTCCTGGTTGAAAAAATATATATATTCCTGCGACAATCAGGGAATTTTGAACACTTTCTGGATACTTGACAATACTAAGGAATTACTGTTAATCCTTTTAGGTGAGATAATAACTATTGTGGTTGTGATTTTATAAATCTTATTTTAAGATATATATTCTGGAATATTTATGTAAATAATGTGGGATCTAATGTGTAGTCTAAGATTTGCCTCAAAAACAACCCTAGGATGGAGAATAACAATGAAACATGGTAAATAAAGAGTTTGAAAGGCAATGGAAGGAAGGATTTTGAGAAGCAGGCAGGCAAAAGCAGCGTGGATGCATCAGAGAAATTAAAGAATGTGAAAACTAGGAAAACAAGGACAGAAATGTAAGTGGAGAAAAACAGAATTGCAGAGGGTTCAAGGCATGATGCCTGGTGTAGAAATGCTGCACAGAGTTATGAATTATCATTTGAGAAAGTTCGTTATGAAAAAAAGATGGTGGCTGGAAGTCCAGGGAAGGCTCATCATGAAGGATAATGCTGGGACTTCCCTGGCAGTTCAGTGGTTAGGACTTTGCCTTCCAGTGCTGGGGGTGCGAGTTCGATTCATGGTCAGGGAACTAGGATCCCTGACCAAAAACCAAAACATAAAAACGAGAAACAATATTGTAACAAATTCAATAAAGTCTTTGGAAATTATGCACATCAAAAAAAAAAAAAATATATATATATATATATATAAAGAATGATAATTCTGTAGACTGAATTGCACCCTGACAGAGTTCATATGTTGAAGCCCCAACTTTTCACATGACTTTACTGGACATCAGACCTTTAGGAAAGTGATTCAAGTTAAATGAGGTCATAAGATGAAGCCCTCATCTAACAAAACTGGTACCCTTATAAGAAGAGGAAGAGAGAGATGGCATTTTCTCCCTCATGTGAAGACACAGTGAGAAAACAGCAGTTTGTAAGCCAGGAAAAGAAACAGAACCTAAACTTGCCAGCACTCCGATCTTGGACTTCCAGCCTCCAAAACTGTGAAAAAATAAATTTCTGTTCTTTAAGTCACCCAGTCAATGGCAGCCCAAGCTGATGTAGGTAAAGCATGTATGTCCTCTTCATTAGCCTTTCTACTTAACTCAGTATTTGTAATGTCTTTCTTTTATGATATTGGAATTAGACCTAGAGAAACGAATGTCCTGAGTAGTGTTATTCTGTGCTCTTTTATGTGGTGGTCAGTTAGGCCGCAAGAGGACACATAAGAGAGGCACAGGAAACAAAGTTTATTATACTGGTCTCAGAAAGTCAATGGCACCCACTCCAGTACTCTTGGCTGGAAAATCCCAAGGACAGGGGAGCCTGGTAGGCTGCAGTCCATGGGGTCGTGAAGAGTTGGACACAACTGAGTGACTTTTTCACTTTTCACTCCCATGCACTGGAGAAGGAAATGGCAACCCACTCCAGTGTTCTTGCCTGGAGCATCCTAGGGACAAAGGAGCCTGGTGGGCTGCCATCTCTGGGGTCACATAGAGTCGAACATGACTGAAGCGACTTAGCAGCAGCAGCAGAAAGAGTCATTGCACAAGAGAGGGCCTATGGGACAAGTAATGGGGGAACAGGCTCAACCAAGCAGGTGGGGAGCCAAGAGACCCCTGGGCAAGCACTATTTTTAGAAGTCAGGATGCGGTACACAAAAAAGGCACAAAGGGATTGCGCTGGGGCACTTGAAACTTCCTAGGAGAGCAGAGAGGAAAACTGCAACAGGGGCCAGCCTTATCATACTGATCACCTGGGCAGGATCCTTACAACCATCAGAGCGGATGATGAGGCAGCAGGAAACAAAAATAAAATTTTTACAATACAGGTATAATGGCTCTGGAGTTGCTTGTTTCAAGTTATTTTTTAATTGAAGTATAGTTGGTTTACAATGTTTCAGGTGTACAGTGAAGTGATCCAGTTACATATGTATACTTTTTCAGCTTCTTCTCCGTCATAGATTACTACAAAACATTGACTATAGTTTCCTGTGCTATACAGTAGTCCTTGTTGATCATCTATTTTATATGTAGTAGTGTGTATTTGTTTATCCCTAATCCTTAACTTAGCCCCTCACCCCGCTTTCCCCATAAGTTTGTTTTCTATGTATATGAGACTATTTCTATTTCGTCAGTAAGTTCCTTTGTATCATTTTTTTTAGATTCCACGTATAACTGATTTCCTGATATTTCTCTTCCTCTAACTTAATTCACTTACTATGATAATCTCCAGGTCCACCTATATTGCTTCAAATGGCATCATTTCATTCTATTTTATGGCTGAGTAGTATTCCACTGTGTGTGTGTGTATATATATATATATAATACATCTTCTTTATCCATTCATTTATTGATGGATATTTAAGTTGCTTCCATGTCTTGGCAGTTGTAAATAATGCTGCTATGTACATTGGGGGACATGTTTCTTTTACAATTAGAGTTCTGAATTATAGTTTTTGCAGATATATGCCTGGAGTGGGACTGCAGGATCGTATGGTAACTCTATTTTTAGCTTGTTAAGGAAACNTGTCTTGGCAGTTGTAAATAATGCTGCTATGTACATTGGGGGACATGTTTCTTTTACAATTAGAGTTCTGAATTATAGTTTTTGCAGATATATGCCTGGAGTGGGACTGCAGGATCGTATGGTAACTCTATTTTTAGCTTGTTAAGGAAACTCCATACTGTTCTTCATAGTGGTTGCACCAATTTACATTCTCACCAGCTGTGTAATAAGCAACCTTTATTATGTTGAGACATAAATTTTATTTTTGTGACTTGTTCTTTTCACTGTGTTCACCTTTCATTGGAGCTTCCCAGGTGGTGCTAGTGGTAAAGAACCCACCTGTCAGTGCAGGAGACAAGAGATGCGAGTTCTATCCCTGGGTTGGGAAGATCCTCTGGAGGAGGGCCTGGCAACCCACTGCAGCATTCTTGCCTGGAGAATCCCCATGGACGGAGGAGCCTGGCGGGATACAGTCCATGGGGTCACACAGAGTCAGACGTGACTAAAGCGCCTGAGCAGACGTGCAAAGGAAGTTTAAACAGTGAGTTGCCATCATAATGAGAATGTCTGGATACACAATTTCAATTCAAATCTCTCTCCTTTATGACTTTCAAAGCATAGACTCAGGACAGCTATGAAAAATTTACTAGTTCATGATCTCCTGGGTTTTCTGACTAAACTGATCTTAAATTTTCCTCATTCCTTTTATGTCAAGGGTCCACAAAACTACCTGTAGGTTTGATGATTCACTAGGAAGGTTCACAGGATCTGATGTGTAGTCACAGCTATGATTTATTACAGCAGAAGGACACAAAGCAAAACCAGCAACATGTGTGAAATATCATCTAGTAAGAAAGTTCATTAGAGACTTAGGGTCCAAGGTTTTTTTATTGGAGCCTGGTCAGTTGGATACCCTTTGCCTTGAGAGTTCCAGACTCAAAGGAGGAAAGCCAGGGTTTAGCACCACCCACAGTCCACAAACCCTTAGGCACAGACAGCCACCCCTATCAGTTAGGGAATGGGGAGAATCTTCCTAAAATGTAGGAAGCCAAATGCCAGCATAGACCAACCTTGCAAGCAGGCCCTAAAAATAGCAGTCTCAGGCCCGCTGTGCTAACCTGTCTTTGCATGTTAACACCACAACCTGCTGTCACTGGGGCTCCTCACTTTGACCTCTTTGTAACCTTTAATACTCTAAACACACCTGCTTTCTGGAACCCCTCCAATGAGTCTCATACCATACTATACCATGGAACTATTTCTTTCCTTTTGCTCCAGGAAAAGTGGTTAAAGGGCACTCCCGCTGAAGTGGGTAGGTAACCTCAAGCTATGACTCTACTTTTTCACCCAAACTAATCTGAAATCAAATACAGCCAAACATCCCCCAAACTGAAATTCCTCAGAAATCCCAGACAGTCAGCAGCTATGAGAAATTCACAAATTCTCAATGCCATGCCTTCCTCCTTCCTCCTGTTAAATTATCCCTTGATTAAAGTGGGTTTTGCCCCGACTCACTTTTGGCTTCTTTAGGAGGTACATGACACGCTTCTAACTCTCAGGTTTCTCCCTCGGTCAGAGGAGGGGAAGGAGTTTTACCACATGAACTCTGTCAGCCCTATTTCCCAATATTTCATATTTACCTGCTTTCCATTCCCAAAGCGATTGTGCAATCATAGCCTCAACCTCTCCTGCTTCACATACCTCTGTAATCTCCTAATTGGCCCTCTCCCTCTATTGCTTCAAACCTACTAACACCTAACATAAAAATATCTTTCACTGTGTCTATGACTGTTAAATCATTCTTAATCTTTCAGTGTTGCCTATTGACCATTGAATAAAAGCCATGCTTCTCGGCTCACAGATATGGAGAATAAACTAGCAGTTGCCAGTGGGGAGTAGCAGTGGGTTGATATAGGGGTAGGAAGTAAGAGGTACAAACTATTAGGTATAAATAAGCTGTAACGTTCTTGCCTGGAGAATCCCAGGGATGGGGGAGCCTGGTGGGCTGCGTCTCTGGGGCTGTACAGAGTTGCACACGACTAAAGCAACTTAGCAGCAGCAGCAACAAGCTATATCAACATATTCTTCAAAATGGGGAATATAGCAAATATTTTCTAATAATTATACTTTTAGTATGACCTTTAAAAATTGTGAATCACTACATTGTACACTGTATACTATATTATACACTGTAACTTAAACAATATTAAATTCAGTTCAGTCACTCAGTCGTGTCTGATTCTTTGCAACCCCATGAACCACAGCACGCCAGGCCTCCCTNACCAGGCTTCCCTGTCCCTGGGATTCTCCAAGCAAGAACCAGTTACTACTAAATCAAAACATACACCTAGCTCTCATTTAAGCCATTCTTTTCCTAAGCATATCCTAAGTGACTATCCAAGAGGTATGTCTTTATGTTCACCAAAAGCCATTTAAAAAGCAGATTTATTCATAATTACCAAAACCCGGAACTAACCCAAAGATGTTCACTAATAGTAAAATGGATTGTTAAAATGTGGTATATTCATACAGAGTCATGAAATATTAAACAACCACGAAAAAGCATGAACTACTCATGCATTCAATAATATGAATGACTCTCATAGACATGCTGATTTGAAAGAAAACAAATGCAAAGGATTAATGACTATATGATTGCATTTAAGTAACTCATGAACAAGTAAAACCAACAGATGATGCCAGAAGTCAAAATAGTGGATACTCCTTTGGGTGGAGTATTGTTTGGGAAGGGTTACAAGACATGCATGCTCTACAGTACTGAAAATATTCAATATCTTGATCTGAGTGTGGATATATGGACATTTGCATCTGTAAAATTGCTTCATGCCAAATACTTGATATTGGCTTTACTGTATGTATGCACTTTACTGTCTGTATGTCATTTTGTTGCTTTGCTAAGTCGTGTCTGACTCTTTTGAGACCCCATGGACTGTAGCTTGCCAGGTTCTTCTGTCCAGGGGATTTTGCAAGCCAGAATACTAGAATAGAGTTGAGTTGTCATTCCTTATCCAGGGGATCTTCCTGACCCAGGGATTGAACCCACATCTCCTACTTGGCAAGCAGATTTTTTTTATCATTGAGCCACTTATTTCTGTGTATAGACATTCCTTAAAATATTTTTTTTTGAATATATATGTATATCTATATACATATATGTGTGTGATACCTATATCTACATACCTACATATGCACATACCACATACACACACACACACATATACACATTCTTATGCATTACTTGACCATTCTATTATTAGAATGTTTAAATTTTTCATTCAGAATAAACAGATGCCATTGGTTTTCTGTTCTCTGCTTATCTCTTTAGGTATATATTCAGACAAAGGTCATAAGTGGATTCTGAGAGTCTGTTTTAATGCTATATCACTTCTAAAGGGTTGACTCTATTCATGCTGTCATAGGTAATTTATAAGCTACAGTTCTGTATTTCTCATTAATGTACTATTTTTGATTATTTATTAAATAGATTTTTTTTTTACCACACATATTAATCTCAGTTTTCTCTATACTTTGAATAGTGAAAGTTTGCCAACTATGTTTACCTGTTATGATTTCTTCATTCTGTTATTTTATTTTATGGCATTTTGCTTTACAAAAAGTTTATATGTACAGTCATATAAATTTTACCTCTAATAATCTTCATGTCTGGAATAGACTGAGTTTTTCTTTTTTCTGTTATCATTTAAGTATGCTATTATATTTCCCTCTATAGTTTACAAAATTAATAATGTTTTTGATTCAGTTGTTATTTATTGTAATGTAAGATGTGAAATATGAATCCAGATTAATTATTCTCCATATGAACACTCAATTATACAAAAACTACAAAGTAATATTATTCACTGCTATGTCAATTTTGCTGAAGTGCTTATAAAAGAATAAATATATTTAAAATATTGGTTCTTATTCCATTAAACATTTCCTCCTAATTTTTTAAAGTCTAACAGCATGTAGGGTTCTATTACAATATTGAGATATTTTGTAAAATTAAGAGTCAGTCTATCATCAATCATCTGTGGGTGACTTTGGATGTTTGTCTTGGCAATATCAAAATACATTCTCCAATCTAAGATGTTAATGGGGGTAAAGGGAAAATTTTTCTTCCTTTTTAGATANATATTTTGTAAAATTAAGAGTCAGTCTATCATCAATCATCTGTGGGTGACTTTGGATGTTTGTCTTGGCAATATCAAAATACATTCTCCAATCTAAGATGTTAATGGGGGTAAAGGGAAAATTTTTCTTCCTTTTTAGATACTTTGAATTAGGTAGCTTAAGGGTAAACCAGCAATTTTACCATCAACAATGTCATACAAAAGAGGAAAAGCAAAGAAAAATTTTGCAGAAATAGAAAATGGACTTCTTAAAAAAGAAAAAGAAGCCTATTAATTAAATAGAGCATTTGTTTTTGAACTTGGAGAAGTAAAGCAAACCTTAAATGACAGAGTTTCTGCCATGTTTTAGAGTGAAGACACATTCCATTATGCTTCAGCACTTTTAGTTTTATTACTTTCTTACGAATAACTGCAGTTAGCATTCAAAGTAATTTATAACTCTCAAAGAGCTCTTCTATTAAAACCAGAGAATAAGATGTTCTATGGTTAAAATGTTATTATTAAGTCACACTTCAAGTAGTATTTTGTAGCAATTATATGTTTCAAAAAGTAAATATTTCAGAAAAAAAGAAGATAATGGAGTTTATTCTTTAAGAGTACACTAGTAATGTTAAATGTAATTTCTGATTAACCATTAAATACTTTTGTCTGAGGTTTATAAGCTATAAATGTCTAATAAATTAATTACACTATTTGAAAACATAGTATTTTTTAAGTTGATATATAGCTGGATGAACACACACACACACANGCCCACTGGGACAATAGCCGTCCCTCACTATTGCATTCATAGGGACAGAGAGAGAGTTCTGTCTTGGCAGCACTAATTTTCCGTCCATTCTGCTCTCTTTAAGGAGCTATTTTGGAATGCTACTGTGTGTCTTCTGCTCCTTTCATTACCCTAACACAAATCGTCCTGAGGCTGGTTTTGAACTGCTGGAAGTTAAAATGCCATCTTTTGTCCCGATGCTATATTAACATGATTGACCACTGACTTTGTGCTAAGAACTGTACATCTTGTATTAATGACCACTCACAGTGAGTCTGAGGTATTGGTACTCTTATTCCCAGATTACAGATGAGGACACTGAGACACAATGTCTTATCCAATTCAGGCACAAGTTCTTCCCATTTTTGACTGTGCTATGCCCTTTCTTGCTTGGTGGCTTGAGGTGATGTGTCTGGTTTATAATTTAGGTTGAGAAAATAAGGAGGCAGGAGATTTATCCAGAGGAGCCAACCCTCTTTGCAAGAAAACTGGCAAGATGAGAATAGGCTGTCTTCATGCCTCTCTACAAATTAAAGGGACAACGCCTTTCCAAACCACAGCTTCTCTCCCAGAGTGATTAGGGGGCACCCAAGACTCTGGTGGTTTGTGATTTAATAGACAGTAATGGCAGTGAGAACTTTGATCTATAGAATGAGGATTCATTGCTACTATAGAGACCACAAATGTGTCTGGAGCTTGCCTCTTTATTAAATCCAGACTGCACACACACACAGGCACAAACACACACACATTACACTTTAATTTTTTTACTTAGTTCCCATTTACATGTCATATTTTGAATTTTATAGAGCTTTTCCATTAGAAAAAGCTCTTCACATTTCTGAATTATCATTTTCCTGATACTTAGTCCCATTTTTATCAATGAAGCTACAAACTCTGTCCTAAGATTCAATTCCTAAATTTCTTCCAATATTTCATTGTACCTCTACTCTTTGAACATAAGAATAACGTAAATGTTCATGTGAGAGTGCCCCCCCCAACACTTGATACCAGAAAATATAACCTTATATAGGAACTGGAAGTTTGCACATGTAATTAAGATATAAGATAAAATAAGGTCATAGTGGAGCAGAGTTATTACCAAACAAAACTTAGGTCCACTCATCAGTGTGCAATAAAGCCAGTCTACAGACACTCGCTTGTGGTAAAGGAAAACACAGTGTTTATTGGAGGACACCAAGCAAGGAGTCCAGGTAGCTAGTTCTCAAAAGACCAAAACTCCCAGATGGCTTTCAGGGAATGGTTTTTAAAGACAGGGTGAGAGAGGGGGATTGGCATGCATGATCAGCTCATGGACATTCTTCTGATTGGCTTTTAGTGAGGTAATTGGGAGTTAATATCATCAGCTTTCTGGCTTCACTTGCCTGGGGTCTGTGTCTTTGTGGGCAGCATACAGTTAACTTCACCCAACTGGTGGGGGTTTCAGAGTCTGTAAAACAGTTCAAAGGGCTCAGAATAATATCTAAAGACCTTGAGGGGAAACTAAAGATTTTTGACTTTGGGGGCCTGGGGCAGGGGGTGGAATTGCTGATGTTTATATATATTTTTACTGTTATATGCCTTTTTAAGATTTTTATATTGGAATATAGTTGATTAATAATGTTGTGTTAATTTCAAGTGTACAACAAAGTGATTCAGTTATACATGTATGTGTATCTATTCTTTTTCAAGTTCTTTTCCCATTTAATTTATTACATAATATTGAGCAGAGTTACCTGTGCTATACAGTAGGTTCTTGTTGGTTATCTATTTTAAATATAGAAGTATGTATATGTCAATCTCAAACCCAATCTATCCCTACCCCCTCAACCTTCACCTGATAACCATAAATTCATTCTCTAAGTCTGTGAGTCTGTTTCTGTTTTGTAAATATGTTCACATGTATCTTTTGTCTGATTCCACATATAAGTGATAACACATGATATTTCTCTCTCTGACTTGCTTCACTTCATATGATAATCTCTTGGTCCATCCGTGTTGCTGCAAATGGCATGATATCATTCTTTTCAATGGCTGAGCGGTATTCCACGTCTTCTTTATCCATTCCTCTGTCGATGGACATTTAGGTTACTTCCATGTCTTGGTTATTGTAAGTACACTGCAATGAACACTGAGGTGCGTTAACTTTGTTTAATAGCTAAATTATTATTTTGTCTTGCTTGACTCTTTTCCTTCCTTTTTGTATTTTCTCACTTCTCTGATTAAATTTTTTCTTTGGAACCCGGGGGGAGACCTAGGTGGTTAAAGTTTTTCAACAGACAGGAGGTAGGCAGAGGACATGGGGTGGGGGAGTGGAGTCTGTCCTGGGAAGGCTCTGTACAGTCTTGCTCCATTACAGAGTGAGCCCCTACTACAATATGACTGCTGTCCTCCTTTGAAGAGAAGAGACACAGGGACAGATGCACAGAGAGAAGAACTAGGTAATGACAGAAAACTAGAGTGGTATATCTATAAGCCAAAAAAATACACCCAGAATTGTGGAAACCACTAGAAATTAGGAGAAAGGGAGGTAAAAGCTTCTCTTCTAGAGCTTTCAGAGAAAGCATAGCTCTGTCAACACTTTGACTTCGGACTTGAAGTCTCCAAAACTGAGAGAATAGGGGCTTCCCTGGGCTCAGTGGTAAAGAATCTGCCTGCCAATGCAGGAGACATGGGTTCAATCCTTTGGCCAGGAAAATCTCACATGCCAAGTAGCAACTAACCCCATGCCCCTCAACTACTGAGCTCATGCTCTGGAGCTCATATGCCACAACTGCCGAAACCCACACACCCTAGAGTCTGTGCTCCACACAAGAGGAGCCCTGCCACAAAGAGAAGCCTGCACACCATAGCTAGACAGTAGCCCCCAGCTCGCTGCACCTAGAGAAAGCCCACCCATGCACAGCAAGGAAAACCCACCACTGCCAAAAATAAAATAAATAAATAAAAATTGGGAGAATAAACTTCTGTTGTTTTAAGCCACAGTTTGTGGTACTTTGTTACAGCAGTCCTTGGAAATTAACATAAGTAGAATCTGAATAAAGATGTTATATATCTGGGCCTATAGCAAGGATTGGGTTGCAGTCATTTCCAGGTCCATATTGATACAGGCTGTTCTGATTTTATAAAACAGTTTACTGCCAGTTACTGGTCTTTCTATCAGTATAATGAATATTCCTAAATTTCTTTTGAGTTCTTCAGTGTACTAGGAAAGCCTTCACAGTAATGTCCTTTTCCCAAAGAACTGAGGCACCTTTGCAAACCTCCACTCTCCCAGCCCTGTATTGCTGCCGGAGCCTCTGCAGCTAGAGCAGTTTTCCAGGTATTGTCCTACCTATAGCATTGCTTCTCAAACTTTGATGATCTTTGAAAAATCCCAGTGCCCAGAGACCAATTCTATTTGAATTTGGATATTCCCAGGCCAATTCTATTTGAATCCCTGGATCTGAGCAGGGGGATCAGGCATTTATATATATTTTTTAATTTCCAGGTGATTCCAGTGATCTTTGCAGTCAAAGCCTATGTCCCATGAATTCCTTTTGGGGGTATTATTCATCAAAGGATAGAATTAAGTAAATCCCCTGCCCTTTTGTAAGCATCTGGAACAGCAGTTAGCATCCAGCTCACAGACTGTTTAGAAAATAAAGTTTTATTGAAACACAGTCATACTGATTTACATGATGCATTCTAGCTACAAATGACAGAATTGAGTATTAGGTTAAAGACCATATAGCCCACAAAGCCAAAAATATGCATTATCTGTCCCTTTGAGAAGTTTGCAGAAGACTGAAACGTAACTGATTCATCTTTTCCTTCCACAATTAAAATCCAGAAAAGGGCTTTGCACTTAGTAGGGGCTCTTATGAATCAAAGTCAAGTAAACTGAAATTTGAGCTGAATTAAATTGAATTTTCTTCAACATATTATTTGAAAAGAATCCAAGGTGTTATGACTCCCAAGAGTATTTATATTTTAATAAGTAACTTGTAAAGCCCCAAAGCCTTTATTTGAAGACAGAAAGGAATACCTAATTGCTGAAATTGCAAGCACTTGTGATTATGAATGTATAACTATATTCTATAAGATTGTGAAATCTTTCCCAGAACCATTCAAATTGTACCGGGGAGGCAACCACCCAGCTTTTCTGAGCCCAAAATGTACTCAAACAGGTTCACTGGAGCCCTTGATAGTCCTTACTCTAGATTTTAAAAAAAACTCCAAGGTTTGTTTTCCTTATACTCCTTTTTATTAGAACAACAGGTTCTTTCCATGGGAAAAAACTGACCCATTTTCTTAAGGGGTGTCACTGCTTCCCATTTTCTATTTCCTGGAACTTTCTTCTTCCCACTGGGGCTTTTATTTTTCTCCATCATGAACAGGTATGTCAGCATAAGTATGTTGGCAAATTTCATGATTTAACTTTACTGTAGTCTATGAGTGATGGGAAATTTCTCTGAATTAAATTTCCTCAATGCCAAATCAACTTAGCTGAGGAATTTGTCAACCAACTAGATTGATACTGAGGCTTCTAAGATCCTCCTAACCTGAGGAGTTCTTAAATTTGAATTAGTTGACGTGGATGTTTATGAACAACAAGTGTCCCTTTTGTGTCTTAGGTAACTTAAACCTTCCCAGGAGAAGGGCTTTGGGCCGCTAACTCCCCAAAAGAGAGAGAATTTCAACTAAGGAGTTAAACAAATCAAGTTGGAATTCTGACTCTTATCATATTTGCTAGCCTCTTCAGTTCAGTCGCTCAGTCATGTCCACCTGTTTGCGACCCCATGAATCGCAGCACGCCAGGCCTCCTTGTCCATCACCAACTCCTGGAGTTTACCCAAACAGCCTCTAATATGGACAAATTACTGAACCTCTCTCAACATTAGTTCCCCAAGTGGATATGGGAAATCATAAAAAGATTTTAAGGATTAATGACATGTCAAGAACTTGGCACAGTGCCCAGGACATAGTAACTATTAAATAAATGCTCTCTGTTTTCATGGTCTTCAGTTCAGTTGCTCAGTTGTGTCCGTCTCTTTGTGACACCATGGACTGCAGCACACCAGGCATCCCTGTCCATCACCAACTCCCAGAGCTTGCTCAAACTCACGTCCATCAAGTCAGTGATGCCATCCAACCATCTCATCCTCTGTCGTCCCCTTCTCCTCCCACCTTCAATCTTTCCCAGCATCAGGGTCTTTTCCAATGAGTCAGTTCTTCCCATCATGTGGCCAAAGTATTGGAGTTTCAGTTTCAGCATCAGTCCTTCCAATAAATATTCAGGACTGATTTCCTTTAGGATTGACTGGTTGGATCTTCTTGCTGTCCAAGGGACTCTCAAGAGTTTTCTCCAACACCACNTAAATATTAGTTTGCTTTAATCAATATTTTTAAGTGAAACCAATTTTTCTTTACTTAAAAAAATACATGTAGGGCAATAAAAACTATTTGTGAACAGGCCATCACAACTTCAAATTAAAAACTTAAAAGTATTTTAAGCAACAGTATAAGGTAACCCAAAAGATCAAAATAATAGACAATCCCTCAGATTACGTTTGGGCTTCCCAGATGGCCCAGTGGTTAAGAATCCATCTGCCAATGCAGGAGACCCAAGGTTTAATCCCTTGGGTTAGGAAGATCTCCTGTAGCAGGAAAGGGCAACCTGCTCTAGTATCCTTTCCAGGAAAATCCCATGGACAGAGGAGCCTGGCAGGCTACAGTCCATGGGGTCACAGAGTCAGACACAACTGAGCACACACAGATCACAGTTTAAAACTCCTTACTGGTATTGAGATGAGGAAAGAATTTTCATGGATTTTATAAAATATAGAACAAGAAAATAGTATAAATTGAAACAATCTTCAAAAACAAGTATTGGTGGCTTTTCTCACAATAAAGAAATTATGTTGAAAGAGAAATAAAAATGATATCAGAGAATAAAGCTTGTTATACAACTTGCAGAAAAAGGAGAATTTGATAGTACTAGATGTGTACTATAAGTATTAAACCACAGTTATATGCAACAGAAGAGACCCACAAACTAATTTGAACACAATGAGATTTTTCCTAACGGTGTGAATTTGTGTGAAATCATTACTAACACAGCAATAAAAATATATGCAAGCCATTAAAATAACAGTTAAAAAATGAAGAAGTAAAACTGACCTTTTATTCTCACTCACTTACAGTCATTACAAGTTTACTGGGTTCTTGGTTCCAAGGAAACACAACATAGCATAGATTCATTCTTAGGATTCCTTGCTGGATATAATGACAATGCTGTTAGACAAGTACTAAGTACAGGTCCTCTGGTCCTCTGCTGGTTAGGAACCAGTGAGCACAACAGGAGGTGAGCAAGATAGCAAAGCTTCACCTGCAACTCCTCATCACTCCCGGTCTCTGGTATTACTGCTTGAATCCCATTGTCCCTGACCCTGTCCATCTGTGGAAAAGCTATCTTCCACAAAATTAGTTTCTGGTGCAAAAAAAAGTTGAGGACCATTCAGTTCAGTCAGTTCAGTTCAGTCACTCAGTCGTGTCTGACTCTTTGTGACCCCATGAATCGCAGCACGCCAGGCCNTTTAATATGCTGTCTAGGTTGATCATAGCTTTTCCTCCAAGGAGCAACCATCTTTTAAGTTCATTGAGTGAGTGAAGTCGCTCAGTCATGTCTGACTCTTTGTGACCCCATGAACTGTAGCCCACCAGGCTCCTCCATCCATGGGATTTTCCAGGCAAGAATACTGGAGTGGGTTGCCATTTCCTTCTCCAGGAGATCTTCCTGACCCAGGGATTGAACCCAGGTCTCCCACATTGTAGGCAGACGCTTTACCGTCGTCTGAGCCACCAGGGAAGTCCATTAAGTTCATTAGCTAATGTTAAATTTCTGTTATAGGAGGTTACAGTCTTACAAGGGAAGACTCAAGAGCATTCTAAGCCATATTTTCATGATATGCCCTTTCATAATTGCACTAGATTTGTGTATATGTTTAATTTATAAACACAGAATTCTTACATCTACCAAGCAAAATATTAGAATATTTTGTGACTCTAACACAATAGGCCAATCCCCTTGTCTTTACATTGTTCTTCCTATAAAGTCATTCCATCCACAGAATGATCTTACCTTTCTCCTGCTCAGAAGAGATGAACGGCTCCTTTTCCCTGTGTAACAAACATACTTTTTTCTACTTGCTTTCAAGCAGGAATAACCTTGCTCTTCAGGAACCAGGTCTACTAAACCCCACCACCAGTCATTTTCCTTTTGTTCTTAACTCTCTCCCCCAGTTCACCCACATTGCACCCTAATCCCTGTGCTGTCATCTCAAACGTGAATGGCTTTATCTTCACTCCCCTCTTTCTTTCATCCTAAATTATTCTCCCTCTTCAAGATTCAGCTTTGGTGCAATATCTTCCCTGTCTGAGATTTCTTCTGGCCTCTGGGAATTCTCTTTTATTTCTGAATTTGATAGCCATTATAGTCTGTGTTACGTAATTTAACATTTTACTAAAAACCCATCCTTTATGTTTCATGTTTCATATGTTCTGGTTGTGGTTACTTAGCCTGACTCTAATCCTTGAGATAAGAAACATCTCTGAAGATTCTTCTATAGGTTGTGTTTCTAGATCATGTATACCATGTTGCACGAGGGATATCACATTTGGTATTAGACACTCCTAGTTCAAATTCCTAGCTCTGTGAATTTGGGCAGGGTTCTCAAATTGTCCAAAGTTTGTTTGATTATAAAAGTTGTTATAAGAATTAAATTCAATATTATTTCCGGTTTGAATAAATGGCAAAGTATCTTTGAAATCCAGTGCTTCTTTGTCTATGTGTCTCTCATAATATGTTTTAGTTTGATGTTCCCCAGAAAACAGAGCCCAAGGCCAAGCCTGGGTGCTGCCTCTTTCTTGGGGAGTATAATATGAAGCAAAACTGAGGAAAGGCAGAAATGGGCCAGAGCAGGAGGAAAGAGTCAAATAATAGAGTGCTTTATGGAGCTGTCCACTTCTGTGTATGGAGTGATATTGATTGTTCATCCTTATCTTAGTCTTCAGAGAAGTGTATGAGCTACTCCATCTTAGGGCAGTGTATCCAGGGAAAGAAGAGAAGACTATATCCACTGGCTCCTGTCTTCTGCTGGTCAAATATTCTGCCCACAGGGCATTAACTTCCCCATACTGCTAGTTTGTGCTTCCAGTGGATGCAGGGTAGATCCCCAGTATCTCAAGCCTCAGCTTGGGCAGTGGGGGAGCCAATGAATTCTGGATATAGACCTTGGAAAAGGCTCATGCAGACCCATGGAGACAAACCACATCACAGAAAGTTTCAGGGAAAATTGAAGCCAAGAAGATTGATGAAGTATGAGATAAAAAACACTAGCCTATCATTCATTTCTCCCTCTTTATTTGTTTTGGATCTTTTCAAAGATTTTGTACCAATATTATAGTCTTATTATGTTGTGTATTTCCTTCCATATGAATGCTGATGTGAAAGTGAAAGTCGCTCAGTTGTATCCGACTCTCTGCAACCCCATGGACTATGTAGTCCATGGAATTCTCCAGGCCAGAATACTGGAGTGGGTAGCCTTTTCCTTCTCCAGGGGATCTTCCCAACCCAGGGATCAAACCCAGGTCTCCCACATTGCAGGTAGGTTCTTTACCAGCTGAGCCACAAGGGAAGCCCAAGTATACTGGAGTGGGTAACATATCCTTTCTTCATGGGATCTTCCCAACCCAGGAATCAAACCAGGGTCTCCTGCATTGCAGGCAGAATGTATATTTTCTTTTTCTGTATGAAAGATTTTTCAAATTATAAAAGTAATAAATACTTAAAGAAATTAGGAAATAGAGATAAACAGACAAGAAAATAAAAATGCTTCAAAGTCTCTTCATCATGATATATATTGCAGTTATAGCTGGCTTTGATTTTAATTTTTATTGGATTACAGTTGATTTATAATGTGTTATTTTCTGCTGTACAGCAAAGTGATTCAGTTATACATATACATATATCTACTCTTTTAGATACTTTTTCCATATAGGTCTTTACAGAGTATTGAGAAAAGTTCTGTATACTATACAGTAGATCCTTATTAGTTATGTATCTTACATATAGTAGTGTTTTTATGTTACTTAGCTGGCTTTTTGTCAGCTGGATATGTTTTCTTATTAACAGTCTAGAATCTCATTATTAATAACTTTATAACATTTAATTTTATGTTTGAACCATTACTTTATCAATCCCTTATTATTGAACATTTGCATTGTTCAAATTTTTGCAGGTATCAATGGTACCCAAGTAAACAGATAAATATTCCTAAAAGGTGAATTCCTAGGAAAGAAACTGATGGTTTAAGGATATGTACCCTTTGAAGACTTTCGGTAATTATTATCATCTTCTCTTCCAGAAAAGTTATACCAAACTAAACTCTTCCAACAGTGTTCAACATTAGATATGCATTTGCAGGTTCTACTATATGGCTCTGACCTCAGCTAGAACCCTGCTGAGTATGCTGAGCTTGACCGATCATGATTCCAGTCAGCCAGGACTCCCATCTTATCAAGAGGGGTTCTGAGAGCTCTGCACTAGCATTAGCTCCTCAGAGCCCTGGAGCTACCTTTCTGCTTCCTTTCATCTCTACCTGAGAAACTCATCAGTCTTACCATTTCCCTCAGTATCATGAAATGAAATCATGTTGGCTACAATACTTTTGAAGTCAGCACTAGTTCTAACAAATGACTTTCTTCCAGGTTTTGGGTGGAACACTTGTGTTCTGGTGAGAGTTAATTCCCACATACGCAATCCTGAGTAACCTGTTTGCCAACCTTAAAATCCTACACCACAGTTTTCTAAGTTGCCTAATCCTTTCATCTCTGGGAAATACATTCTCCTGCCTGCCCAGCTATGCCCTTGGAGTACATAAAACAATAATAAGCATTTATTCTGGGCTTTTAATCTTCAAAGTACTTTGTGAACAATAACTAATTAATTTTCACAACACACTTATAAGATTAGTAAGTACTCCTCCTCCCCTGAAATAAAAAGAGCACAAGCCACTGAAACATGTGACAGCATAAAAATGCCAGGACCTAATAGTCTGGGAAGAGAAGATTGCTGATTACCAACTCAGCTGTGAGAATAGAAGGAAGGTGGGCAGGCTAGTGATCTATCCAGAATCATAGAGGGAATCAGTTGCAGAGCAGCAATTGCTAGTGCCCATTGTTATGCTTAGGCAAACAGCAGCTAGACCACAGTAATTCTGTCAAAACTCTGTATGACAGTTAAGAGTATCTGACAAATTCAAGGTCACCTACTTACAACCAAATAATGTAAAGGAATGATACAATGGAAAAGTCATAAATATTCAAATTAAGGATATAAGAAGGCGAAAATGTATCTCAGGAAACAGGCACACTGGGCATTGAATTTAAAATTTAGACATTAATGAAGAACTTAAAAATATAAATGCAAATGACATGTGACTGTACAGTGAATCATGAGAGGACTGTCCCATGAATTCTTGCTTGGATGTAAACCTGTACCATCAAGTAATGCTGGCAATTAAGAACACTAAAATTCTAGAGAGTAGGTAAACATATAGCTTTGAACACTCTTGGGGAAAAAAATTCACTTGTTTTATACAACAGTTTTGTACTGATTACTTTTGATCTTTGTGACTTGAGTAGATAGTAATATAAATAATCGAAGTTTTAAAAGTTTTCATTAGCAGCAAAATCATTAACATGATTATGCCCCAGACTCTAATGATAAGTGTCATTTGCTGTCATATTTCTACCTTATGTGGATGGCACATATAGTGAGCACATGGTAAAAGTGTACTAGTCTCTTGAATAGTAATACACTGATATATTATGTATTGAAAATATTATTTGCTACATTACTGCCTATTAGTGCTATATATTCTACACAGTATCGAATCAATATTTCTAGCTGTCTAATGTGAGCCAATGCATGCTGGATTTGATAAAAAAGAAGATTGGGGTCCTGCCCCAGATGAGACTACAGATAATAGAAAAATTACTAATAAATGCACTATCATAGACATAATATGGAGAAGGCAATGGCACCCCACTCCAGTACTCTTGCCTGGAAAATCCATGGACGGAGGAGCCTGGTAGGCTGCGGTCCATGGGGTCGCTAAGAGTCGGACACGACTGAGCGACTTCACTTTCACTTTCCTTTTTCATGCATTGGAGAAGGAAACAGCAACCCACTCCAGTTTCTTGCTGGAGAATCCCAGGAATGGCGGAGCCTGGTGGGCTGCCGTCTATGGGGTCGCACAGAGTCAGACACGACTGAAGCAACTTAGCAGCAGCAGCAGCAGACATAATATATGTTATACTAAGGTTTGTACCCCTTCAAACAGGCTTATTGGAGTCTGCTGCTGCTAAATCACTTCAGTTGTGTCCGACTGTGTGTGACCCCATAGACGGCAGCCCACCAGGCTCCCCCATCCCTGGAATTCTCCAGGCAAGAATACTGGAGTCCAATATGCTATGGGAAAGTTCAGTTCAATTCAGTCACTCAGTCATGTCCAACTCTTTGTGACCCCATGGACTGCACCACGCCAGGCTTCCCTGTCCATCACCAACTTCCAGAGCTTGCTCAAACTCATGTCCATTGAGTCAGTGATGCCATCCAACCATCTCATCCTCTCTCGACCCTTTCTCCTCCTGCTTTCAATCTTTCCCAGCATCAGGATCTTTTCCAGTGAGTCAGTTTTTCTCATCAGGTGGCCAACTATTGGAGTTTCGGCTTCAGCATCAGTCCTTTCAATGAATATTCAGGACTGATTTCCTTTAGGATGGACTGGTTGGATCTCCTTGCCGTTCAAAGGACTCTTAAAAGTCTTCTCCAACACCACCGTTCAAAAGCATCAATTCTTCGGTGCTCAGCATTCTTCACAGTCCAACTCTCACATCCATACATGACTAATGGAAAATCATAACCTTGACTAGATGGACCTTTGTTGGCAAAATAATGTCTCTGCTTTTTAATTTGCTACTAGGTTGGTAATAGCTTTTCTTCCAAGGACAGCATCTTTTAATTTCATGGCTGCAGTCACCATCTGCAGTGATTTGGGAGCCCAAAAAATAAGTCTGACACTGTTTCCACTGTTTCCCCATCTATTTCCCATGAAGTGATGGGACCAGATGCCATGATCTTCATTTTCTGAATGTTGAGCTTTTAGCCAGCTTTTTCACTCTCCTCTTTTACTTTCATCAAGAGGCTGTTTAGTTCCTCTTCACTTTCTACCATAAGGGTGGTGTCATCTGCGTACCTGATGTTATTGATGTATCTCCCTGCAATCTTGATTCCAGCTTGTGCTTCATCCAGCCCAGCATTTCACATGATGTATTCTGCATATAAGTTAAATAAGCAGGGTGACAATATACAGCCTTAACATATTCCTTTCCCAAATTGGAACCAGTCCGTTGTTCCATATCTGTTTCTACCTATTGTTATGCAGAACCTGCTGCTGCTAAGTCACTTCAGTCATGTCCGACACTGTGCAAATCCATAGACAGCAGCCCACCAGGCTCTCCTGTCCCAGGGGTTCTCCAGGCAAGAGTACCGGAGTGGGTTGCCATTGCCTTCTCCGCTATGCAGAAGAGTAGACGGCAATTACTAATAGCTCCAAAGAGAATGAAGCCGCTGGACCAAAGCAGAAATGACACTCAGTTGTGATTGTGTGTGGTAGTGAAAGTAAAGTCTGATGCTGTAAAGATCAATATCGCAAAGGAACCTGGAATGTTACATCCATGAATCAAGGTAAATTGGGCATGGTTAAGTAAGAGACAGCAAGAGTGAACCTCAACATCTTAGGAATCACTGGACTGAAATGGACGGGAATGGGCAAATTTAATTCAGTTGACCATTATATCTACTACTGTGGGCAAGAATCCCTTAGAAGAAATGGAGTAGTCCTGATAGTCAACAAAAGAATCCTAAAGGCAGTACGTGGGTGCAACCTCAAAAACAGAATGATCTCAGTTCATTTCCAGGGCAAACCATTCAACATCACTGTCCATGGCCCAACCACTGATTTTTCATGATGCTGACAAACCTGAAGTTGACCTGTTGTATGAAGACCTACAGCACCTTCTAGAACTAATACCAAAAAAGGTGTCTTTTTTATCATTGGGGATTAAAATGAAAAAGTAGGAAGCAAGAGATACCCCAAAATAATATCAGGTTTGGCCTTGGAGTACAAAATGAAGCAGGGCAAAGGCTAAAAGAATTTTTTCAAGAGAACACACTGGCCCTAGCAAACACCCTTTTCCAACAACCCAAGAGACACCTCTATACATAGACATCAATAGATGGTCAATATTGAAGTCAGATTGATTATATTTTTGCAACCAAAGATGGAGATGCTCTATACAGTTAGTAAAAAACAATACCTGGAGCTGACTGTGGCCCAGATCCTGGCCACCTTATTGCAAAATTCAGGCTTAAATAGAAAAATCCCTTATGCTTATACAGTGGAGGTGACAAATAGATTCAAGAGATTAGATCTGATAGCCAAAGTGCCTGAAGACCTATGGACAGAGGTTTAAAACATTATACAGAAGGTGATGACCAAAACTATCCCCAAGAAAAAGAAATGCAGGAAGGCAAAGTGGTTTTCTGAGGCACTTCACAAATAGCTGAGGAAAGAAGAAAAGCAGAAGACAAAGGAGAGGAGGAAAGATATACCATCTGAATGCAGAGTTCCAGAGAATAGCAAGGAGGGATAAGAATGTCTTCGTAAATGAACAGTGGAAAGAAATATAGGAAAACAATAGAATGGGAAAGACTAGAGATCCCCTCAAGAAAACTGGGAACATTTCATGCAAGGATGGGCATGATAAAGGGCAGAAACGGTAAAGATCTAACAGAAGCAGAAGAGATTAAGAAGTGGCAAGAATATACAAAAGAACTATACAAAAAAGGTCTTAAGCACCCAGATAACTATGATGGGGTGGTCACTCCCCTACAGCCAGATATCCTGGAATGTGAGGTCAAGTGGGCCTTAGGAAGCAGTATTATGAACAAAGCTAGAGGAAGTAATGAAATTCCAGAAGAGGTATCTCAATTCCTAAAAGATGATGCTGTTAAAGTGTTGCACTCAGTATGTCAGCATGTTTGAAAAGCTTAGCAATAGCCACAAGACTAGAAGAAGGGCAATGACAAAGAATGTTCAAACTGCCCTATAACTGTACTTATTTCACATGCTAACAAGTTTATGCTCAAAATCCTTCAAGCTAGGCTTCAGCAATACATAAATTAACAGCTTCCAGATGTACAAGCTAGATTTAGAAAAGGCAGAGGTACCAGAGATGAAATTGCCAACATTCGTTAGATCATGGGGAAAGCAAGGGTGTTTCAGAAAAAGGTCTGCTTCTGCTTCATTGATTATACTAAAGCCTTTGACTGTGTGGATCACAACAAACTGGAAAATCCTTAAAGAGATGGGAATACCATACCACCTTACCTGTCTCCTGGGAAACCTGTATGCAAGTCAAGAAGCATCAGTTACAATCAGACTTGGAACAAATGACTGGTTTCAAATTGGGAAAGGTGTACCACAAGGTTGTATATGGTCAGAGTACATCTGTATATACGCAGAGTACATCATGTGAAGTGCTAGGCTGGATGACTCACAAGCTGGAACCAAGATTGCTGGGAGAAATAACAACAACCTCAGATATGCAGATGATAATACTCTAATAGCAGAAAGTGAAGAGAAACCATAGAGCCTCTTCATGAGGGTGAAAGAGGAGAGTGAAAAAGCTGGCTTGAAACTCAACATTAAAAAAACTAAGATCATGGCGTCAGGCCCCATCACTTCATTGCAAATGGGAAAAGTGGAAACGGGCAAATTTTACTTTCTCAGACTCTAAAATCCCTGTGGATGATGGCTGCAGCCATGAAATTAAAATACATTTGCTCCTTGGAAGGAAAGCTATGACAGCATATTAAAAAGCAGAGTCATCACTTTGCTGACAAAGGTCCATATAGTTAGAGATATGGTTTTTCCAGTAGTCACGTACAGATATTAGAATTGATCCATAAAGAACGCTTAGTGCTGAAGAATTTATGCTTTCGAATTGTGGTGCTGGAGAAGACTCTTGAGAATCCCTTGGACAGCAAGATCAAACCAGTCAATCCTCAAGGAAGTCAATGCTGAATACTCATTAGAAGGACTGCTGCTGAGGCTGCAGATCCAATACTTTGGCCACCTGATGCAAACAACCAACTCACTGAAAAAGACCCTGATGCTGGGAAAGACTGAAGGCCAAAGGAGAGTAGGACAGCAGAGGATGAGATGGTTAGATAGCATCACCGACTCAGTGGACACAAATTTGAGCAAGCTCTGGGAGATAGTGGAGGACAGGGAAGCCTGGCATGCTGCAGTCCATGGGGTCACAAAGAGTCAGACGCAACTTATCAACTGAACAACTATAACTGTACACAGTGTAAACAGCAAAGCCTGACATATAGTATGAAAAAGTATGAGTTTTAGCAAAAAAAGATCTGATTTTAAACTGTAGTACTGTTACATACTAGCAGTGTATCACTGAGCAGGTTACGTACACTCACCAGTTCCCAATTTCTCATGTGTATAATGAGGATAACATAGTATTAGTCAGGACTTATGGTTGCAAGTGACTTTTGGTTAACTCCATATTCCTTTCTGAGAACTGCCTCATTTCTCTGGTATTCTGAAAAAATCATTCATACTCTGTCTCCAGGTCCTCACTTTCTTCAGCGCAGTGCATGGAAGCTCCTGTCTCTCAGTATTCACTGAAGCTTCTCTTTTTCAAGATCAACTTAATCAACCAGTATTCAGTTCTCAGTGTTCACCTTATGGGACTCTCAACAGCTGGTCTCCAATAGGCGTGGCTGAACACATTCTTTCTTTACTAAATACTTCCTTCTTGACTTCTTTAATATCATAATCATTTGGACTTTCTATGACCTCAATAGAGATTACTTTTTAATCTCTAGAGACACCTGTTTTTTTGCCTGAATTGTAAATGTTGGATCATCCAAGAGCTCCATCTTTGTTCCTCTACTGGGAGATCTCATCATATCTTATGGCTTCAAATAGAATGTGTATTTATATCTACAGGCTGTATGACTTTTCTAAACTCCATACTGGCAAATCCAACAGTCTACTCAGCATCAGTTCTATTATAGGTAAGAAGAATTTCACACTTAACACTTTGTATTGAAATTGACATCTACCCATTCATCCCATTATCAGTCCTGTCAAAATTTTCCTCCCCAGATCATCTCCATCTCCTTTAGTCTCACAACTTTTCACCCAGTTTATTATGCCAAAATCCTAGGAAGCAGCCTTATTGTTTCCTTGACCTTCTACTCCCACTCTTCATCTCTCCCACTCTCCATTCATATATCTAATCAATCTATCAGGAGGTCCTACTTGCTCGAAGAATGTATCCTGATGCCACCAATTCCTCTGTCTTGACAGCAACCACCGTAATTCAAGCTGGCAACATCTCTCAGTTGGATTAATAGACTCTTAACTGGTCTCCCTTCTGGTTTTCCTCTTGTCCCACTCTAGTTTGTTCTTCATGTAACAAGGTGAATAGTTTTTGGAACATAAAACAACTAAGTTTATGGTTCTACTACAAAATTATCAATGGTTTTGAACTGCAATTATAATAAAATCCAGAATCCTTAGCAAATTCTAAGAGAGCCTACATGCAATTGATCTTCCCCACCCACCTTGTTCATTGTGACCTTCTTTATGAAGCTTGATGTAACAAGTGTATCTGGATTTCAGAGACAATGTACTTATATTTGGAAACTCACGCCCCATGTTTTAACATGGCTGGCTCCCTGACAATCCAGATCTCAACTCAAATGGCAATTCCTTAGAGAGACTTTCATTGACATTTTAAAGTTGTCTCCACCCACTTCCACAAGCACACATTTAATTTTTACTCCATTAGCCTTTCTAAATCTTTTCAAAGCACATATTGCTATCTGAAATTTTATTAGTCATGTATTTATTATCTGCCTTCCTCATTAAAGGATTCCATAAAGCTAAGACATGTCTTTTCATCTCCTCTGTATCCGCTCCACACCTTGTAGGGTTTTAGGCTATTCACAGGCATTTATTTAAAAATTTGTACAGTATAAGTAGAACTTCAACTCAACTGGCTTAAGGTTAAATAGAAAAGATAAATGCAACCCAAAGGTTGAGGACTACATTTAATGCAAAGTCTAGCTGAAACCAAGTACGCAAGACTGACATGTTAGTGTTGTATGTTTTCCAGTCTCGGTTCAGTTTTCCTCTATGCTAGCTGCACTCTCTGGTAGATTCGGCAGAACAAACAAGCAATAGCAGGTGGTGTGTGTGTGTGCTAAGTCGCTTCAGTTATGTCTGACTCTTTGCAACTCCATGGACTGTAGCCCACCAGGCACATCTGTCCATAATCATCTTCAGGCAAGAATATTGGAGTAGGTAGCCATTCCCTTCTTCAGGGCATCTTCCTGACCCAGGAATCAAACCCAGGCCTCCTGCATCTCCTGCACTGCAGGCGAATTCTTTACTGCTGAGACACAGGGGAAGCCCCACAGCAAGTGGCAGCTCCTGAATAATGATTCTTTCTGTGCTCAATCGCAGAAGAAGGATAGTTTCCTGGGAAGAGAGACTGAAATGCCCACTTTCTTATCCCCCAAACCTAGAAGAGTGTCTGAAATATAGTAAATACTAATTAATATTTATCGAATTGTTTAATGAATAAATACAAACCTTGTCTCTCAGTACCCACTCACATATCAACTCCTAGCGAAGACTCTATTGGCCCATTCAAGGAGAAAATATAATGCTGAGAAATCAGCTGCATCACACTCTTATGCTAGCAGACAGTGTTTGATCAAAATCATAAATGATAGTGAAGCTCCCAGTAGAAAAAGTATGATGAGAAACCAAAAGATTTCTACCACAAATACCTAACTGGTTAAGTTGATTTAAGGATTCAATGACTTGATATTTTTATTGTGAAAAAGTGTGTTCCAACATAGAGAGGAAAAAGTATTTCAACAAATATTACTTTCTCTTGCCACTTGGAACACACTAACCTATTTGGGATACAGAAATGGCTTGAATAAATTCGGTTCCATCTGCTTACAAGACTTAAGACTACCTATCCTTAAGACTTCAGAATAAGTTTACAAACTGCTAAATCTGAAAAACCAGTCTCAAACAGAGATTCTTTTGGATTGGGAACAAAAGCCATCTGAGTTTCAAATATCTGTTGTTCTATTTACCCAAGAAACCTAAACATCAAATTCCGGAGAAAGGTTTTACAACCATCTGGGTCCTTCTACCTTTCTAATTCATCTAGTGTACCTGTGTCAGCTGTCTGCCTTGGTCCCAGTTCTCTCTTCCCATAGGTAGATGATAGGCAGAACTTTAAATGGTGGAATGGCTATGGTTCAGGCCTTTACTGTTGAGATAGATTTTGTGATGTGCATATTTCAAGGATGAAATAGGCAGCATAGGGGAAGGGATATTTCCAGCTTTCCTGGAATTGATTTTACTTAGTCAAATGTGCTGTCTTGCTTTCACACATTCATTGTCCTGAATTCTATATATTTCTCTAGTAATTCATTCTCCCATTTTCCCAGACAATATTTTTCACATTATATTCACTTCACAAACCTCAAACCACTGTTCCCCACTCCTTAATCTGAGGTAAAAGCCTTGCTCTTATTTTTCTAAGGAAATAAAAATTATCAAAAGATCATTTAGTACAGATATCAATAATCTGTCATGTCTGCAGATAAACTGTCTGCTCTTGTCAAGGGTCATGCACACCAGTTATGCATAGGATTTAGCCCTCTCATCTTTGCAAGGATATTGGTCTAACCAGCGTTTACTCTTTCTCTCCTGCATCTTCAGTTTTCCCTCTGAGTGGACCCTTGCTGTGAATGCATACTTGCACAATCTCCCTTGATCAAACACACCTATCCAACAATTGTTTCACTTTTCTCTTTCCGTCTATAGCAGTATGCCTGTGAAATAGCTACGCTTCCTTTCCTTTCCTCTCTCTTGAAGCCTGTCTCTTGGGCTTCCCTAGTGTCTCAGAGGTAAACAATCTGCCCGCAATACAGGAGACCTGGGTTCAATCCCTGGATCGAAGATCCCATGGAGAAGGAAATAGCAATCCACTCCAGTATTCTAGCCTGGAAAATCCCCTGGACAGAGGAGCCTGGAAGGCTATAGTCCATGGAGTCACAAAGAGTTGGACACAACTGAACGACTTCACTTTCCTACTTTTCTCTTGAACTCAGTTCAGTCAGACTTCTGTCCCTACCTGTCCACCAAAACAGCTTTTGTCAAGGTCACCATTGACCTCATATTACTAAGTCCTCTGAACAAATCATAAGTTCTATCTTACTCTGCCAAGAAACCCTGCGTACATAGAATTTTAATCTTTTTTGCCTTCTTGAAATACTCTCCTCGCTTTCAGAACAATGTTTTCTTTTGATTCACCTCCTTGCTCATCAGGCACTTCCATCCATTTCTTTGCTGGTTTTTCTTCTTATTGCCAAGCTCCTAATATTCATTGATGCAGGGCTCTATTCTCAGACTTTTCTTACCTGCCTGCATGAGGATTTCCATCATATAAATTACTGTCTATATGCTAATGATAACCAAATGTACCTCTCTGGTCTCTTTCCTTTGAATTCCCAACTGTATACCAAATTTCCCACTCAGTAGCTCCATTTAGAATTCTAGTAGACTTCTCAAACTTAATGTATGTTAAAACTCTCCCAAACTAAATAATTCACCCAGAAAAATCCCAAACATGCTCCTTCTCACATTCCCCATCTCAGTTACGGGCAACTTCATTTCTCAGTCTACCAGGAGAATTACGTCTACCTTCAAATATGTCCAGAAAATAAGCACTTCCCACTGCCTCTGTGTCTTCGCTTAGCCTAAACTTCCACCGTTTTATATGAATTATTTTAATAGCCCCATGACCTACCACAGTTGATTCTTTTGCACAGAAGCCAGAGAGGATTCTTAAGAACATAAGTCAGGTCAAGTTACTTCTCAGCTCAAAACCCTCCAGTGGCTTCATATTGCTTGTAGAACAGAATCCAAACTTCACCATGATGCTACAAGCCCTCCATAGTCTGGCTCTTGACTGCTTTTCTGACCTCATTTCCCACCACTCCCGCTCACACCCTCACCAGCTATTGCACCAAAATTCTGCTCTTCATTGAACATGCCAGGCTCATTTCTACCCTGGAGTCTTTGCATGTGCTGGTTGTTCTCTAAAATACTCTGCTCTACAATTTTCATATCCTTGTTCTATTCAGGCCTCAAAATCCTTCCCTGATGGCCCTATCCAGAACAATTCTTTTCTTCCTTTAGAACTCATTTCTTCCTAGTGCTTATCACTACGTGACCGGTATGTTAGTCAGTGCCCAGTCAAGAGACGGAAACAACACCATGTATTTAAAGAAGAGAATTTTAATCTAAAGAATTTTTAAACTAGTAAGAGGCACTTAACTAATAAAAGGGGTAAACGAAGACCCTGAGGATTCTAGATACAGCCTATGCAGAAAGGTAGCGACTACCTCTAGGCTGAAACACTATCAGAGCTAAAGGCTAAAAGGGCTTCCCCCTTCCCAGGGCTGGGATTCAGACATTTTCAGAAAGGGCATGGCTACAAGAGGAACATGTAGCCTATCTGTAGCCAGGAAAATTTACCAATGGGTATGCGCTATTACTGGTCTTTAGAAGTCTGCTCTTGTCAGAGGGTATGGCCAGGCCTGTGCTGCCTGCCACTGCTGGAGCTTGGACAGACCAGAACCCGTGAGAAGTGGCCATGGTAGAGACAGCTTGACCTAAGGACGCAGCTAGAACCCATCTGTAGGAACTGCTGGGCTTTCTCATAGAATAATAATAATGGATGACAGGAACTCTGATAGGAAATATCATCCTACTTATCATATTGCCCTGTGACGTGTATTAATGAAGTTTAACATTTTGAAGCTGGAAAACAAGAAATGTTCACAGTGTCCAGCTTTAGCTTTCTAAACCTAGGTAAAGAAGGGAGGATTTGGAGAGAATAAGTTGATAATTGGGACAACAGGTTGCATATTTATCTGTTTATTTTTCATTTCCTCCCCCACTAGAATACAAGCTCTTTGAAACCAGGATCTCTATCTTGTTCTCCTCTGTGTTCCAGCATTTAATACAGGTCCCAAGGATGTAGCAGGAAATTTAAATTTTTTTTTTAATTAACTGAAAATAGAAAATATATAGCCTGGCTCTTTTTAGAAGTCTTTTGTTCTTTTTATTGGGTGTTCCTAGCATACTTTTCCTCTTTTTTGCCTCTCATACCCTAAATTACCTCAATAAAGCCTGCTTTTCTGACTCTTGGGTCAGGTAGGTACATCACATGCTTCAAGGGTGAACACAGGTCCTGAGCCAGTTAATCACTGTATCCTATCCTTTAGCCAATAAGACTCAGGCCCAGATGTGTTCTAGAAGCTGTTAGTGAAAAGAAGCCCTATATTTTGGGTTTTTCATGAAAAGGAAGTAAGTCTGGGTTTACTGGCAGAACCCCAGTCATCATGAGGGCTTGTCTGAAGTGAGAGCTGACTCAGATAAGAGCCAAGCAGAAAGATGGAGAGAGACAAGAACTGAATGACATCATCTGAATCCCTCACTCCAGCCATCCAGACTTTCAAGTTACATTAGCCAATAAATATCCATTTTTGCCTAAATGTACTAGTCAGGGGTTCTCCAGAGAAACAGAACCAATAGAATACATATAGGTATATATACATATAGATATATATAGGCATGCTGCTAAGTCGCTTCAGTCGTGTTCGACTCTGTGCGACCCCATAGACAGCAGCCCACCAGGCTCCGCCATACCTGGGATTCTTCAGGCAAGAACACTGGAGTGGGTTGCCATTTCCTTCTCCAATGCATGAAAGTGAAGAGTGAAAGTGAAGTTGCTCAGTTGTGTCTGACTCTTAGCAACCCCATGGACTGCAGCCTACCAGGCTCCTGCATCCATGGGATTTTCCAGGCAAGAGTACTGGAGTGGGGTGCCATTGCCTTCTCTGATATATAGGTATATGGAGAGATTTATTGTGAGGAATTAACTCATTATATGATGTTGAGAAGTCCCAAGATCTGCAAACTGGAAGCACAGGAATGCCAGTGATGTAATTCCAGTCTGAATCCAAAGCTCTGAGAATGAGAGCTGAAGATGTAAATCCCAGTCCAAAGACAGGAAAAGAATAGGTACTAGCTTAAGCAGGCAGGAATCAAAAGGGGAGATTTCCTAATGCTTCATTCTTACTATTCTGTTGGGATCCTCAAAGGATTGGATGATGCCCACACACAGTGGGAAGGGCAATCTACACTACTGAGTCTGCCAATCTCATCCAGAAACACCCAGTGTTTCCTGACTCACTGTGTTGTAGGTGGAGCCCCTAAAGGCTCTCCCCAGTGAACCTTCTGCAGGCAATTCTCCACCTCAGACTCTGTGTCCAGTAATCTAATCTAAGAAAGGTGAAAAGGAAAAGACATTAAGAGAAGATAAACAACATGAGTCTTTTCATACAAAAAAGTAAAAGATGGAATTGCACCTATTATAGAGCCAAAAAGTTCTGATTTAGAAAACAGTGGGCAGGATACCCTCTAAACTATTGACTCTAGTAATAGGATAAAGAGGAAATGGAAATCTTACAGGGAGGCCTGGCATGCTGCGATTCATGGGGTTGCAAAGAGGCGGACACGACTGAGTGACTGAACTGAACTGAACTGAATATTTTAAAACAATATTTTAAACCTGGATCCATTCTCCCCAACCACTTACAATACCAAAACACACTGCAAGTGAATTGAATATCTGAAAACAACAGTAAAACCGAAAACATTAAGTAGATGATGATAGATATATAGATGGATAAATAGATGGAAGGGAAGAAAGGAAGAGAAAGAAAAAGGAAGAAAGGGATGAAAGAAGAAAGAGAGAAAAAAAGAAAGGATGAAGGAAAGCAGGAAGGAAACGAAGAAATCCATATACATGTATATGTTCATCTTAGTGGTTCTGCTTCTCTGATTGAGTCATGACTGATACGTTATTGAATTGATTTGAACTACATTGAAATCCTAAGCATGGGGGCTTAAGACTTGAAAACTTGAAAAATTAGTGATTTTAAGAAGAGTGAGAAAATAGTGTAGATAGATCTCTGCATATCTCCAAATGAGAACGATGAAAATGGCAACTCCCCCGGAAATTTTACAAAGGATATCAAAAAGAAGGAAAGACACAGTCAGTTTGATAATTTCAGATTCTACTGTCACTTTAATTAACTCTTGACTTCTGATGCCACCTTTTTTTTACGTTCTAGGCATTGAATAAAAGGAAAGGGAGACAATTTGGCTAAATAAGATCACTTGTTCTAGAAGCATCTAGGACACCAGATTTTTATCTTTAAAATTTACTTTCTTTGATATATGTTATTTATTGCTTTAAAATATATACATATATTACATTTATATTTTCCTAGAGAAGTTGAAGTTAAAGCTAAAAAGAGAAAAAGAATTTGAATCTTTACACAGTGTATAGCATAGTGAAACTGTTTCCTTCAGGTTTACTTCTGATTCAATCTCTTAACATCTATTTCCATTGAGCAAAAATAATATGCTGTCGTGTATCTGGGACACACTCACACTTTCTATTTTCATATTAACTGCACAAAATCTGTCATTGTTAACTTGATATAACTGCCACCAACACCACCTCCAACACATGGACATGCATACATATTGCAGACTCACAATTTCATCTATTCTATACTTGGAATGTTCTACAAAAGTCAACAGTTTCTCTCACTCCTTTCAACCTATTTTCAATCTTATAACCTGGATACAAAGTGAGGTTTTCATTCAAACAGACACAATAAAATGTCTATATAATGAGAAACAGCACCTTCATTCTCTTCTATATTTTGCATATTCTCTACTATGAGTAGGTTTTATTCTTCTGGGGGCTTCCCAAGTGACTCAGTAGGTAAAGAATCCACCTGCCAATGTAGTGAGACACAGAAGGTGCAAGTTCAATTTCTGGGTCGAGAAGTTCTCCAGGAGGAGGGCATGGCAATCCACTCCAGTGTTCTTGCCTGGAGAATTTCATGGATAGAGAATTCCAAGGACAGAGAAGCCTGGCGGGCTACAATCCATAGGGTAGCACAGAGTCAGAAATGATTGAAGCAGCTTAGCATGCATGCACATTATTTTTCTAAACCCCAAAAAATGGCTTTTTAAAATAAAACAGTAAAAGTCTTGTCTCTAAATTGAAGGGGAAAGTGATAATGAAAGAGAGACTTTCAACAAAGTAGACAAATATGTTCAAAACAGAAACATCTTTTACAAAATCTCTCTTGATTAGGGACATTACACTCTAAACCATTATTTCTATTTGTTATAACCTACATATCCATTTTGTATCATACGATTTAATATTCATGCTATTTTGTGTGTATTTGTGGATATATATAATATATACAATTAGAAATTCCTAACTATATCTTTTATTTCCTAAATATAGAAAGGGGAGAAAATTATTCATTTACTATCCCTTCTTGCTATTTCCTTCAGGATTCTCTATAATCATGACAAACACCAATCCTAAATTTTATTTCCTTTTCCACTTATATTTTCAGTCTTTGAGTTAACTTCAACATAAGACACCCAAGCCAGAAATCCACAAGTTATATTATGCTCAGAATGAAAAGGCAAAAAGATAAGACACTGAAAGATGGACTCCACAGGTTGGTAGGTGCCCAATATGCAACTGGAAAACAGTGGAGAAATAAGTTCAGAAAGAATGAAGAGATGGAACTAAAGCAAAAACAATGCCCAGTTGTGGATGTGACTATTGATGGAAGAAAGTCCAATGCAATAAAGAGCAATAATGCATAGGAACCTGGAATGTTCGGTCCAAGAATCAAGGTAAATTAGAAGTAGTCACACTGGAGATGGCAAGAGTGAACAATGACATTTTAGGAATCAGTAATTTAAATGGACTGGAATGGATGAATTTAATTAAGATGACCATTATGCCTACTACTGTGGGCAAAAATCCCTTAGAAGAAAAGGAGTAACCTTCATAGTCAACAAAACAGTCCAAAATGCAGTACTTGGGTGCAATCTCAAAAATGACAGAATGATCTCTGTTTGTTTCCAAGGCAANGACCATTATGCCTACTACTGTGGGCAAAAATCCCTTAGAAGAAAAGGAGTAACCTTCATAGTCAACAAAACAGTCCAAAATGCAGTACTTGGGTGCAATCTCAAAAATGACAGAATGATCTCTGTTTGTTTCCAAGGCAAATCATTCAATATCATAGTAATCCAAGTCTATGCCTCAACCAGTAAGGCTGAAGAAGCTGAAATTGAACAGTTCTATGCAGACCTACAAGACCTTCTAGAACTAACACCCAAAGAAGGTGTCCTTTTCATCATAGGGGACTGGAATGCAAAAGTAGGAAGTCAAGAGATACCTGGAATAACAGACAAATTTGACTGTGGAGTAAAAAATGAAGCAGGGCAAAGGCTAACTGAGTTTTGCCAAGAAAATGCACTGGTCATAGTAAATACTCTCTTCCAGCAATACAAGAGAAGACTCTACACATGGACCTCACCAGATGGCCAATACCAAAAGCAGACTGATTATATTCTTTGCAGCCAAGGATGAAGAAGCTCTATAGAGTCAGCAAAAACAAGACTGGGAGCTGACTGTGGCTCAGATCATGAATTCCTTATTGCCAAATTCAGACTTAAATTGAAGAAAGTAGGGAAAACTACTAAACCATTCAGGTATGACCTAAATCAAATCCCTTATGATTACACAGTGGAAGTGACAAACAGATTCAAGGGATTCAATCTGACAGAGTACCTGAAGAACTATGGATAGAGGTTCATGACATTGTACAGGAGACAGTGATCAAGACCATCCTGAAGAAAAAGAAATGCAAAAAGGCAAAATGGCTGCCTGAAGAGGCCTTACAAGTTGCTGAGAAAAGAAGAGAAGTGAAAGACAAAAGAGGAAAAGGAAAGATATACCCATTTGAATGCAGAGTTCCATAGAATAGCAAGGAAAGATAAGAAAGGCTTCCTCAGTGATCAATGCAAAGAAATAGAGGAAAACAATAGGATGGGAAACACTGGAGATCTCTTCAAGAAAATTGGAGATACCAAGGAAACATTTCATGCAAAGATGGGCACAATAAAGGATAGAAATGGTATGGAACTAACAGAAGCAGAAGATACTAAGAAGAGGTGGGAAGAATATACAGAAAAACTATACAAAAAAGATCTTCATGACCCAGATAACCATGATGGTGTGATCACTCACCTAGAANTCATGCAAAGATGGGCACAATAAAGGATAGAAATGGTATGGAACTAACAGAAGCAGAAGATACTAAGAAGAGGTGGGAAGAATATACAGAAAAACTATACAAAAAAGATCTTCATGACCCAGATAACCATGATGGTGTGATCACTCACCTAGAATGGGAAGCATCACTACAAACAAAGCTAGTGGAGGTGATGGAATTCCAGTTGAGCTATTTCAAATCCTAAAAGATGATGGTGTTAGAGTGTTGCACTCAATATGCCAGGAAATTTGGAAAACTCAAATTTTTTTTTTGAGTGGCCACAGGACTGGAAAAGGTCAGTTTCATTTCAATCCCAAAGAAGGTCAATGCCAAAGAATGTTCAAACTACCGTACAATTGCCCTCTTCTCACACGCTAGCAATATAATGCTCAAAATTCTCCAAGCCAAGTTTCAGCAGTAAGTGAACCATGGACTTCCAGATTTACAAGCTGGTTTTAGAAAAGGTAGAGGAACCAGAGAGCAAATTGCCAACATCCATTGCATCATAGAAAAAGCAAGAGAATTCCAGAAAAATATCTACTTCTGCTTTATTGATTACACCAAAGCCTCTGACTATGTAGATCACAACAAACTGGAAAATGGAGAATACCAGACCACCTTACCTGCCTCCTGAGAAATCTGTATGCAGGTCATGAAGCAACAGGTAGAACCAGACATGGAACAACAGACTGGTTCCAAATCAGGAAAGGAGTACAGTCAAGGCTGTATATTGTCAACTTGCTTATTTAATTTCTATGCAGAGTACATCATGTGAAATGCCGGGCTGGATGAAGCACAAGCTGGAATCAAGATTGCAGGGAGAAATATCAATGACCTCAGATATGCAGATGACAGCACCCTTATGGCAGAAAGCCAAGAGGAACTGACGAGCCTCTTGGTGAAAGTGAAAGAGGAGAGTGAAACAGCTGGCTTACAACTCAACATTCAGAAAACTAAGATCGTGGCATCTGGTCCCATCACTTGATGGAAAATAGATGGGGAAACAATGGAAACAGTGGCAGACTTTTTTTTCTTAGGCTCCAAAATCACTGCAGATGGTTACTACAGCCATGAGATTAAAAGACACTTGCTCCTTGGAAGAAAAGCTATGACCTACCTAGTGAAGTGATAGTGAAAGTCGCTTAGTCATGTCTGACTCTTTGCAACCCCATTGACTATATGGTCCATGGAATTCTCCAGGCCAGAATTTTGGAGTAGGTAGCCTTTCCCTTCTCCAGGGGATCTTCCTAACCCAAGGATCAAACCCAGGTTTCCCACATTGCAGGTGGATTCCTTACCAGCTGAGCCACAAGGGAAGCCCAAGAACACTGGAATGGGTAGCCTATCACTTCTCCAGTGGATCTTCCTGACCTAGGAATCAAATTGGGATCTCCTGCATTGCAGGTGGACTTTTTACCAATGAGGCAAGCCCACCTAGACAGCATTTTAAAAAGCAGACATATTACTTAGCTGACAAAAGTCTGTCTAGTCAAAAGCTAAGCTTTTCCAGTAGTCAGATATGGATTTGAGAGTTGGACTATAAAATTGAGCACTGAAGAGTTGATGCTTTTGAACTGTGGTGTTGGAGAAGACTCTTGAGAGTGCCTTGGACTACAAGAAGATCAAACCAGTCAATCCTAAAGGAAATCAGTCCTGGATATTCATTAGAAGGTTGGAAGATACTGAAGCTGAAACTCCAATACTTTGGCCACCTGATGAGAAGAATTGGCTCTTTGGAAAAGATCCTGTTTCTGGGTAAGATTGAAGGCAGGAGGAGAAGGGGACGACAGAGGATAAGATGATTGGATGGTATCACCATCTCAATGGACATGAGTTTGAGCAAGCTCCGGATGTTGCTGATGAACAGGGAAGCCTGGCGTGCTGCAGTCCATGAGGTCGTAAAGAGTCGGACACAACTGAGCGACTGAACTGAACTGAACTATCCTATGCTCTTACTTTCCATATCCTCTCTGCTGCCAAATTTGCAAATTCTTTCCCCTAAATTTCTCTTGAACTCAATTCCTCTTCTCTATCCCCTTTGCAAACACTTTGATAGTGGTTCTACTATTTGGAACTGATTCATTTCATGGACTTTCATAATTTGATTATTGGGGAGTACGATTCATTGAGGCTTAAACCTGAAAGTGTTTCATATCTTCCTGTACGTGTCCTTAGCTGTGCTTTATTTAGAGGTCTCCTTTTTAAACCAGGTTTCTATAGCTTCCTTTGATATAGTTACAAAAAACAGTGTCATCATCTATTCATTCTGAAAGTTCTAATCTCAGACTCCATGTAGTCTGTCACCTCTCCACCTTCATTGCTCTACAGAATCTGTATTTCCAACAGCTTGGAGAAAGGGGTGGGGGATGTGAAGGTATACTGTCTTTACTCACATTCTTCCTTTTAGTCATAGGCTCATCCAGTGTCTGGAGGATGAAAGAAGTAAAAGGGAAAGTCAGAAACATCTCCTTACTAAAATGGGCAAGAGAACAATCTTCTTCTTAATTAGATGTGACTGCTCTCCAGTGATGGAGAAGGCAATGGCACCCCACTCCAGTACTCTTGCCTGGAAAATCCCATGGACAGAGGAGCCTGGTGGGCTCCAGTCCATGGAGTTGCTGAGGGTCAGACACGACTGAGCGACTTCACTTTCACTTTTCACTTTCATGCATTGGAGAAGGAAATGGCAACCCACTCCAGCATTCTTGCCTAGAGAATCCCAGGGATGGGGGAGCCTGGTGGGCTGCCATCTCTGGGGTTGCACAGAGTCGAACACAACTGAAGTGACTTAGCAGCAGCAGCTGTCCAGTGAGGCCAACACGGGGTAGTGGTTGTCCTCTATGAGATCCAGCCTGCCTCTCCAGTGGGCCCCAGACAGAGTTGTGCTTCCTACATTTCTCCCATGTCTTTGCTCTCTACATGTTAGTGATCCCATCAAGATGGTGCTCCATTCTCATCTTTGCAACACAGACAAATCTTGCACAAGCTGACATATGCAAGCCCCATCATTACTCCTACTTCAGAAACAGAACCTGCAGGCCCACCCTAACCTCTGTCCTCCTGGCAGTTCCCCACCACACNATCCCATCAAGATGGTGCTCCATTCTCATCTTTGCAACACAGACAAATCTTGCACAAGCTGACATATGCAAGCCCCATCATTACTCCTACTTCAGAAACAGAACCTGCAGGCCCACCCTAACCTCTGTCCTCCTGGCAGTTCCCCACCACACACTGTCTCTCTTCAATTCTCTTTTCTTTAGTCCAAGTGGCATAAGATTGTTTCAGTAAATTCAGTGACCAACAAGACGTCCAAAAGGGGAATAAATATGTCTTCCGTTCTGTGTATACCCCCAATATTTAAGTACAATTCTTTTGGAGTTTGCTCTCTATTCCCTTGAATTTAGGGAGGGAACAGCCTTCCTCCAAGAACATTGCACTTCTGCAAAAGCATCCAAACTGCAACCTACCAGTCTGGAAAAGTGGAGTGTTAGAGAGGGGATATTGGCAATAGATGGTAGAGCCAGTTCTGATTTGGCTATGCTCTCTATTGAGCGTAACTCCTGATAATTCTTTAAATTTGTAGAATGAAGTACTTAATGTTTTGTTTCAAATTCAGACTATAGTCACAACTTCTGTACTCAAGGGAAAAAAAATACACAATGTCCTATTGCGCTCATAATTGTTCCTAATCTACTACCTTTTACTTGCTCCATTCATCATTTATTTCTGGGAAGTTGTGGAATAATCTAATCTCCTAAAAATCGATTTTCTGAAAGCCAAGTGACCAAATGACCAACTTATCAATTCTTTTTAAGTTCAATCATTTACCAAAAGCTTATTTTTGAGAAACTAGTTCATCTAAAATCAACTTGCTCAAGGCCAGTTTGCTGAAAGACTGTTAGCCAAAAGAAAAATTAGCCAAATTACAGATTTCCCAAATATTGTTTTCTGTTCTCTACTTTAAGTTTATAGCAAAGTTATTTGGAAAATTCAACAACATTTAAGGCTTTTTTTTAAGTTTTAGTTTATGTTTAGTTCAAGCTTATATTTAACTGTTCTTCTTCCACCCAGTGGATTAATGTAATATGTTTGTTAGTTCCTCACTGGATGTCAGTTCTGTATACAGTTCATATTTCAAATGCTTAAACTTCTCAAATTTTAAAAAAACTTTTATATATTTTACTGTTCTTTATATAACTTTTTTTCATAAATACTTTTTCCTTTCTCTTTTGTTTTTTAAATGGTGTGGTAACACACTTACAGGAGACTTGGAAAATACAGAACAACATTACATATAGTACCACTATGTGCATATACTTTGTTACTTCAGTCATGTCTGATTCTTTGCAACCCTATGGACCATAGCCCACCAGGCTCCTCTGTCCATGGGATTCTTCAGACAAGAACAGTTTACAATTATTTTTTAAAGCAGAAAGATATTTTTAGTTGGAGTTTCAACATCAAACTCTCAAAAATTAATAGACAAAAAGTAGAAGATATAGTAGACCTGAAAAGTACCATGAACCAATTCAACATAAAGATTTGTACAGTTTTCACACAATAGCAGGATACAAATTCTATTAAGTTCCCATAGACTATAAACCAAAAGACACTGGAACATATCCAGGAACATAAGGTGTAAAAATTTTCATTGTCTAAAAATATTGAAATCATAAAGACTTTGTTCTTTTATCACTGTGAAATTATGTTAGAAATCAATATCAAAAGATATTTTAAAATAATCACATATTTTCAAGTGCAGTCTGACATTTNCAGGAACATAAGGTGTAAAAATTTTCATTGTCTAAAAATATTGAAATCATAAAGACTTTGTTCTTTTATCACTGTGAAATTATGTTAGAAATCAATATCAAAAGATATTTTAAAATAATCACATATTTTCAAGTGCAGTCTGACATTTACCAAGAGAAATCTTTGATGTAGCCATGAGACATCCCAATTTTTTGAAACATATGCAACGTATTCTTTGAGTTGAACTTGATAAAAGTATCTGTAAATTCTGAGAGGTCCAAAAGGCAATGGGCTCCATTGTGTATGTTTTAATGAAATCCATTTGATTGTTTATAAAATTCTTGACATTAAGTTATGCACTACAGTTGTAATTCAAAACACAGTAACAATGTGCATTTCCAAAATCCAGAGATCAAAAGTACAGAAAAATCCAGACATTAATAAGCTTTTCCTGGCCACAGTCAAATATTTGCCGCCAAAATAAAGCTAAACAACACTAGAAATTCACAGCAGTCAAATATAATTTCACAGAAATCTTTGAAAACGGTTAAAACCACTCGTTTTCAGGGGAATTGACTAAAACTTAATAAGTAGTTATAAGAAGTAGCTTTTTAATAAATTTGTGAGTCGGGTAAATTGGACATTTTACGACATCAAATTGGGCATAACAATGAAGTATGCAACTCACACCAGACCTGATGTTGGTTTGAAACACTGGGTTATAGCCACACTGCTTGAGAAGGATGCTTCATCATCAGCCAGTGGGAGAATGAGGGCTGGCTATGTATACTGAGAAAGCTTTCTTTACCCAGGAATGTATATCCTGGGTGTATACAAATGAGAGAAAAATACGAAGTAAATTATGTGCAAAGAGTTACACGGAGAAGAATGGGTAGTCCGTGGCGGCCAAGAGAGACCTAGTGGGAGAAGAATCTTGTAGAGGTAGAAGGAGCAGAATATTGGTAGCATCCAGCAGAATTAGTTGGATCAGATTTTCCTTGGAGAAACAATGGGGCCAACTCCTCTTATAGGCTTCAATCAAAGGGGGATAAAACCATTGCTGATAAAAGCACTAATATAATGATTAAAATACTAGCTACAGTGTACCCAAAGGTAACTAAGTACTTGGTATTGGCTAGGGGAAAAGCAACTAAAGCTTAAAATCTCCAATTTTAAAAATCTATAATGCTCAGCCCCACAAAATAATACCAGCTAACTGTATATCCCTCTCCATTACTTTCAACAGTCCTGGGAAGAAGGGTGGTACATTCTTAACTCTGTGGTGGACATTTGGTGTCCATAAGATAAGGAAAGAAGGGACAGTACAAGATGAAATGGAAAACATGACACACCAATGAGGATATTTTCCACCTAAAGGGAAAGAAATGAGAACTTAAGCAAATAAAATCTCAGGGCAGAGGAGCTCAAGGAGTATATCTGATGCACTTTTAATATTAAGGTTATCCCACAGACTTCTGCAATGGTAAAATAAGATGAACATGAGATTTTCCTAAAGTGATCAGTGTCCTGTGATTTGTTTTCCTGTATCCCACCAGTAGCTGTGATGGACTAAAGTATATCCACAAAGCCTCAGAAGGTGGGAGCTACAGGGCAGGTACCATGCCAAGGTACCTAACCCTAACCCTAAAATAAAAATACTCCTTTTTGAAATTTCTCTGTTTCTTGCTTCACCAAGAATCATCACAATAGCCCTGGCAGGCTGTGTGACTCCAGTTTACAGACAGGAAAATGGGACTTGAGAGCACTTATTAGACACATCGCTACAAAATGATACTGACATTCAATGGTACTTTGCTAGTTGGCTGCCATCAATTGCATCAACTGTTTGGTGCAATAGAACTCTAAATAATGAAAACACATAGGATTTGTCCCTCCACCCTTCCCATATTTATCTGGGTTTGATTTACTCATTTTCCCTGCGCCTTAACACACTTCTAAGTTGGAAGTTTCAATTTGTATTTTACATAAAGGTCATAATCAAAGCATTTTCTTCTTTTAAAACTATTTGATATTTCTAGATACTTCAAATATTACTATATATTCTAATATAATATTACTATATATATAAATACTATATATATAGTATATTTAAGTATGAACTATTAGACTTTGTAACACATACTATTTTTTTAAAAAAGACAGAAGGAAGGAAGGAAAGAAAGGAAGGATGGAAGGAGTTAGGGAAGGAAGGAGGAAGAAAGGAAAGAAAGGAAGAAATTCTCTTAACTAATGACAGGCCTTCTTGCATTTGGATGTGACTAGGAATGAGGAGCGGAGAAGGCAATGGCACCCCACTCCGGTACTCTTGCCTGGAAAATCCCATGGACAGAGGAGCCTGGTGGGCTGCAGTCCATGCGGTCGCTAAGAGTCGGACACAACTGAGTGACTTCACTT
>SJYV01006435.1:1675130-1692216 GCA_006410875.1 Neotragus pygmaeus | reverse complement strand
CCCACTTGACTTCACATTCCAGGATGTCTGGCTCTAGGTGAGTGATCACACCATTGTAGTTACCTGGGTCATGAAGATCTTTTTTGCATAGTTCTGTGTATTCTTCCCACCTCTTCTTAGTATCTTCTGCTTCTGTTAGCTCCATACCATTTCTGTCCTTTGTTGTACCCATCCTTTCATGGAATAAACCTTTGGTGTCTCTAATTTTCTTGAAGAGATCTCTACTCTTTCCCATCCTATTGTTTTCCTCTATTGCTTTGCATTGATCGCTGAGGAAGCCTTTCTTATCTCTCCTTGCTATTCTTTGGAACTCTGCATTCAAATGGGTATATTTTTCCTTTTCTCCTTTGCCTTTTTTTCTCCTTTTTCTCTTCTCTTTTGTGCTTCTCTTCTTTTCTCAACAATTTGTAAGCCCTCCTCAGAAAACCATTTTGCCTTTTTGTATTTCTTTTTCTTGTGGATGGTTTTGATCACTGCCTCCTGTACAGTGTCACCAATCTCCATCCATAGTTCAAGCACTCTGTCTATCAAATCTAATCCCTTGAATCTATTTGCCACTTCCACTGTATATTTGTAAAGGATTTGACTTAGATCATACCTGAATGGTCTAGTGGTTTTCCCTACTTTCTTCGATTTAAGTCTGAATTTTGCAATAAGTTCATGATCTGAACTACAGTCAGCTCCAAGTTTTGTTTTTGCTGACTCTACAGAGCTTCTCCATCTTTGGCTGTAAAGAATAGAATCAATATGATTTCAGTATTCACCATCTGGTGATGTCTATGTGTAGTCTTTTCTTGTTTTGTTGGAAGAGGGTATTTGCTGTGACCAAAGAGTTTTCTTGGCAAAACTCTGTTAGATTTTGCCCTGCTTCATTTTGTACTCCAAGGCCAAACTTGCCTGTTACGCCAGGTATCTCTTGACTTCCTACTTGCGTATTCCTACTTTCTACTTTACATTCCTACTTTTACTTTTGCCTTTCTACTTCCTACTTTCTACTTTACAAGGTTATAAAATGTTTCTTAAGTGATACAGGACCAAATATTCCCTAGAGGCTCCTACATACATAGAAAAGAAATCTGGTAATTTATTTTGGATATTCTGAATTTTTATATTGTTCTTTACAGATTTTTTGAATCTTCTTATTTTAGTAATGAATTAATGAATACACTTAACTAGACTTCTGCCCATATTTAGGATTAATTATTCATTCATTCAACAAATATTATTCCATACCTACTGTTCCTATATTTCTGTTTTGGTTGATAAAGATCATATAATTAACAAAACAGAGACAGTTTTGTCTTTTATTCTAATGGGGAAAAAAATATAAAATGAGTGAATAAACAAGCAAATTATTATTATATTTGTCAAATGATGTTTGCACTATTGATGGTAAAAACTCAAACTCTGCACTGATGCCAAATTGAATCTCAGAGACAGAGTTTCAGGTGAAGTAGAAAAGAATAGCTTTATTGCTTTGCTAGGCAAAGGGGGCCACAGCAGGCTTGTGCCTGAAAGCTGTGTGTCCCAACCCAGGAAGACTTGGTGAGGAGTTTCATAGCAATGATTCAAAGGTAAGGTTGCTGATAAGGATCAGGGTATGTGCAGGGCCTGCATTCCTTTAATCTGGCTTCAGTTGGTCTCCTGAGGAGCTTCTCAAGGTTATCAAACTTCTCTGGAAAGGAGAAGGTCCAGTCATTTTCTCTGGAATGAAGAAAGCTAACATTTGTTGGGGTTTTAGTTATATAAGAAAGCCCAAAGATATTGTTATATGTATCCTGTAAGGTGAGACCAGGACCCTGCCCCAGTGATGCACTATTCTTTCTTACCAGTTCCTCCCTTCTCTCTGCATCCACTCCTTTCCCTGATTAGCAACTGATCAGATCTGCCCTTTTCCTTTGTTTAGCCTAAGATAGTGTATAATAAGCCAAGGCTCTAACCACCCCTTTGAGTTACCCAGCACTGAGTACTCCCATGTGTACCTGTGTGACCCACATGTTAACAAACTTGCTTGTTTTTTGTCTTCTTACTCTGTTTGTGGCCAGTCTCCTACTGGGCCCCAGTAGGAGAACCCAGAGAAGGTGATGGCACCCCATTCCAGTGCTTTTGCCTGGAAAATCCCATGGATGGAGAAGCCTGGAAGGCTGCAGTCCATGGATTTGCAAAGAGTTGGATGCGACTGAGCAACTTCCCTTTCACTTTTCACTTTCATACATTGGAGAAGGAAATGGCAACCCACTCCAGTGTTCTTGCCTGGAGAATCCCAGGGATGGGGGAGCCTGGTGGGCTGCTGTCTGTGGGGTCACACAGAGTTGGACACGACTGAAGTGACTTAGCAGCAGCAGCAGTAGGAGAACCTAAGATGGGTAAAGGAGAGATTTTTCTTCTCTTAGAAAGGCTTTGAGCTTAGGAGTGGAAAGATGCAATATAGGTTTAATATTGGCTGCTGTGTGAGATGGGGCCAGGATTTATTATAGATCGATCAAGGAAGCTCTAACAGTCTACTGAAAGATTATGGTGGCTTGGAGTAGAGCAGTAGTTGTGGAAACAGGAAGAGTGCTCTTTTTTGCTGAATATTTTACCAGTGAGGCTACCAGAGAATTTCTGCTCAACCCAGCAGGAACAGGAAATAACGTCACAAAACTCACAGTCCATTTTTTTACTCTCGAAAAACTTTTCTCAATTCAAAGACACGTGATTGTCAAAATGCAAAAGTATTCCCAGAAAATTATTTTTATTTTGTCCTGTGAATTATATATAAAGACAGCCTGTTGTTTGTGCCTTTCTCTTTACTAAGCCTGTAATGGATGCTTGTCTACAAACTAGAAAAACTTACTTTGAGTGAGGCAAGAAAGGAGAAAATTGAAAGAATACCATTAGTTTATGGTAGGGTTGGACCCATGTGTTTTAAGCTGATGAGGGAGATTAAGTTTCCAGATTTTGTGATGGGAGATTAACATGAGAATAAATATATTTAATACACACAACTTGAAAAATGAAAAAAAATAAAAATACAAAACATAAAAATAAGTATATATATGCAGTTATGTATCAAATGAGAATTATGCTTATGCCAGAAGTGATTAATTTTTTTTTTTTAGTTAACTGATCAGCATGCAGTTATAAAAAATGGTTTCTGTGGCTCGGGTTTAAAAAAGAATTTTTCCTTTATTGTTCTGTGGGAATCTAGTTGGCTCATTTCAGCCTTTCATCAGGTTTCTCAAGGAAATATTTGTTAAATACACACACACACAAATTTCCAGGCCAGATTGCTAAATGTTCTGACTCAATACATTTGAGTTGATACCTAGAAATGTATACTTCACAACCTTGTGGAGATTTTGACATTCAGCCAGTATGAAGACCCATGAGTTAAGCCACAACCTACACCTGAAAATTTGTTTCATTTACTGCTCAGAAAAGAGAATCTGAAAATAAAGATTTACTTGCTTATTTGAAGCTACTCATTTTCTTGAGTCACAGAATGTTGGTGTACAAAAAAGATCATCTTGTCAAAAAGAAAACAAGCAGATGAGGCAACTATGGCCTAAAAGACAGTATCCATAAAATGTCTGCCTTGCACTGTACATTGCTTGAAAAGTATATTTAACATTTTTTTTCAGGTGTTTTCCTTACTATATTAATATGTATTTATATTAGGTTGATTTCTATTTTCAGAAAGTAAAGTGACATTTAACAAATATACAACAAAATAGTGGGGGGAAAAAAGAAAGGAAGGAAGGAAGGAAAGAAGGAAGGAAGACCAAGATAAGGAAAAGGTAAATATGGCAGTGATCATTCATCACCTTTGTGATGATAAATTTAGATTGGCTTCCTCACTTCATCACTTTAGGGGCAAAAGGGTAAACTACCAGTTTCAGTAAAGGTAAAGGGCAAGGTTTCTTTCACATTACTTATTTTCCTCCTTGTATGAAGCCATAAATTGCTCAGTCACTCATCAAGGGCTATAAGTCATAGCACCAATGAGGAAGGGAGACCCCTTCCAGGGCCCAAGAATGGGCTCTTGTCTAACACGGAAATGAATTGTCCAAAGAAATACATGTGCTGTCAGCTAAGAGACTTTCCTAGGAAAGAGCACCCAGGCAGAGAGCAGTAGGGGTAAGGGAACCCAGGAGAACTGCTTTGCCAAGTGACTCACAGTCTTAATGGCAATAGGATCCATTTCCAGGTGTCTCTGGCCAACCATCTTGCTTGTACCTATATTTGATCCAACTCAGGATCCTCCTTGGTGGTGCGTGCATCTCTCAGCCAAGATGGATTCCAGAGTGAAATCTTCTGGATGTTGGCAGGATATATGTTTCCTCCCTCCTCCTTCTGGCTCCTCCTGAATTCTAAAAGTTAGTTTTCAGAGGCAGCACAGCCACTATTCTTCATCGGGATCTCCTACTGTGAGACGACTCATGCAAGTTATCATCCTGCTTGCCTGGTCAAGGCAAGCAGTTTTCATCAGTGGCTCCCTAACAGTGCTAGAGACATCAGACCACACNCAGAGGCAGCACAGCCACTATTCTTCATCGGGATCTCCTACTGTGAGACGACTCATGCAAGTTATCATCCTGCTTGCCTGGTCAAGGCAAGCAGTTTTCATCAGTGGCTCCCTAACAGTGCTAGAGACATCAGACCACACTAAACTTTCATTCCATAATGCTAAGGGTCTGCACATTTCAGAAGGAAATTTAGAAGTCACCTAAGACTATGTGACCCACGTTCATGTATACATGACATCACATTGGAAAAGCACTTTTTCAAATTTGAACAAAAGTTTTAAAAGTGTTCCTAAAAGGAATTTGTTTTTGTCCTAGTTTTTAGTTTGTAGCTCTAAGCGCCAAGGTGAAATACTCTGTTTTTCCATTTATCTGAACCATTATTATTCAGATTTCTTTTTACTTTTTCTCACAGGACACTACTTAGAATTCTTCAATCATTTCAGTGTCTCAGACTTCATCTTTCCCAATTTTTAAGTATTTTACTTAGAACAATGGTGGGAAATAAAAATGAAAGAAAAACAGTTCAGTCCTAGGCTCCTAAAAATTATTGAGCTACCAGTGTCCCTCATTTGTTGTAGTTGTGCTTGCTACCATTGTTATGACTGCCCTGTCTTTTGTGTACCTTGAATGGTTCTTGCTTTTAAAATGTTTATCCAGTGTTTCACATACTTCCCTTGACTTCCCGCTGATAAAACTTCAGTGTAATTAAAGTATTTATATGAACACTGCTGAATTCAACTTGCATTATTTAGACACACAAAGGAAAATTCCTGGCATTTCCAAGTCACAGTTGTGTAATCAGATGACATAGTGTCAGTTGATTTAAGGATACCTTTATGCCCAGTTTTGGATTTTTTTTTTTTAATGTGAAGTTGCTATTCTCTTTCTAGTCTATGTATTTTTCAGTGAAATTAATTTTACCAGATTATGCTTCAATTTTACTGACTTTTTAAAATGAAGCAGTTTAAAAAGTCACACTGGACTTTATTTGGTCATTTCATTAACTTAGGAAAAAGGACCTTATCTGGACAGAGAGAAAGGCAACTCATCACCATTCAAATAGGCCTGAAGGAAGCTTTTTTTTTTTTTTGCCTTTAAGTCTTGCCCCTTGACACATCCTTATTATGGAAATAAATGTAACGTTGAATAAGTTAATGTCATTCTTTTGGAATTATGACATGGAGGGGAAGAATTAAAGCATGCTGGGAATGTTGGTATGAATTGATTTACAAAAGAAGTTGCCACATTTGTTTTTATTGTGGTTAAAACTCTAGTTTAGGAAAAGACAAAAGGGCAAGGATTTGGGGAGTTTATGGATGAATGTGGATCTAATGAAGAGAGTCCATTGGTTCCCCAGGCTGGGGTAAGATTCCCACAGTCCTGAACAAACAGTTCTCAGCCTATAATTTCTAAGCCTTTGTTTCCCCACTTTGGAATTCTGACTACCAGCATGTTACCAAGCCAACTGAGTTCACTACAAAGATCCAGTGAAGCTCTTTTTATCACAAAGATCAAGACAACAATTGTGTGCCTACAAGAAAAGAACAACTAAAGCCATCCAACAAGCATTAAAAGAACAATTCTAGAGATAGATGCCTTTGAACTCCAATAATGGGCAACATTCAGTCCTTAGATTTGAAATCCCAAGTTAAAAGAATTCATTACCAATTGCCTTTCCTTGTAATTATAAGAACTGCTGGCAGCTAGTATATTCAGCAGCATTAATTTTGTCAAATGTGATATTTTGCAGTTCTGTTGAATCTCATAAAATGGTCATATTATAAATCTACTTTATAGATTTTGTTTTGTTTATTATGGAATTCATTTATGAAATAGAAGAAATCTAAATTTTGCCTTGGCTTTACCCCAAACCACAAAAAATGGAGCATTGTTTTAAAAAAGATCATTCTGAAATATCACTTCCTGAATGTAAAGTATGCTGTTTGTACAGATACATTCCACTGACATGCGCAATGCCCAGCTGAGAAAATAAAAAAGGACAGTCAGTTTAGACATTCCCCTCTCTTTTAGCTGTGACCTGTGAACAATTTCAGTTTCATGTGAGGGAAAATAAAAAAGTAGGCATTTCCATTTTCATGTAAACACTTCATCTTCTGATGGTATGGGAGCATTTTAAACTAAATCTGAGCAGGCATCAGTAATTTAGAATAAATATTCTATTTGAAGAACTTTGACCGCTATTATTTTTGTGGACCCTATATTTAAGCCCTACAAATAGCTTCTAGGATTCAGTCATTCCTTATCATGAACTTCATGACAAGCTATTTATTTGTTTTTATGTGACCATGCATGCTTTTTTTTTCCCCCCCTCCTGCATAAGGAAGACTAAGGAAGCGAATACTGTTGCTTCATTTTGGGAAGGATTGAGTGAGTTTTACATTTGACAGAAATCTAATTGTACCACCACAAACCAGAGCAGCTTGTTTTTGTCCAATGTGAACAACATGCTGCTTCTAGAAAACTTGTCACGTTTTTCTTGCTAAAAAGGAAAGGATGAAGAAAAGTTCACTGATAGAATAGGTACTCTTGGGTTTTGTTTTTTAACTTAGATTTTAACAATCTTTTTTTTTTTTAATTTGGCATGTAAAATTTAATTGTTTTTCTGATTGGTGAAACACAACACAAAAATCCCACCACAAAGTGAAAGGCAAATGACAAAATGGAAAGGTATTTATTACATGTATAATGATTTTTTTTATTTTTATTAAGGTATAATTAATTTAAAATGTTATGCTAGTTTCAAGTGTACAGCCAAGTGATTCAGGTGTTTTTCAGATTCTTTTCCATTTTATGTTCTTACAAGATATTAGGTATAGTTTCCTGTGCTTTACAGTAGGTCCTTGTTTACCTATCTTATATGGAGTAGTACTCCGACTCTTTGAGACCCAATGGACTGTAGCCCACAAGGCTCCCCTGTCAATGGGGATTCTCCAGGCAAGAACAGTGGAGTAGGTTGCCCTGCCCTCCTCCAGGGGATCTTCCCAAACCAGGGTCAAACCCAGGTCTTCTGCACTGCAGGTGGATTCTTTACCATCTGAGCCACCAGGGAAACCCATATATAGTTGTGGGTATCTTTTAATCCCAAACTCCTAAATTACCTCTCCACCCCCACCTTCCCCATCCTCTTTGGTAACCATAAAACTGTTTTCGATGATTGTGGATCTATTTCTGTTTTATAATTTAGTTCATTTGTATCTTTTTAAGAAATATTTATTTATTTATTTGACTGCACCGGGTCTTAGTTACGAAACGTGTGATCTTTGATCATTGCAGTATGCAGGATCTTTCAGTTGTGGTGGTTGTGATATGTGAGATCGAAATCCCTGACCAGGAATCAACCCAATGCAGGGGCATTGGCAGCATGGAGTCTCAGCCACCAAACCACCAATAAAGTCTTTGCATCATTTTTTTAAAATTATACAAATAAATAATATCATATGATATTTGCCTTTCTCTCTCTGTTGATTTCACTTAATATGATAATCTCTAGGATCATTCACATTGTTGTACATGGCATTATTTCATTCTTTTTATGGTGGAGTAATACTCAATTGTGTGTGTGTGTGTGTGTGTGTGCATATCTCACACCTTCTTTATCATTTCATCTATTGATGGACATTTATTTAATTACCTATTATTAATGTATGATTATATTTATGTTTCAATGCTATGCCAGCAAATTTTATGCCACAATCAACATTGAGATTCACTTTGGGGTATGTAGATGAATTATATATATTAATTTCTTACATGAGAAATTGTAAATTTGGCAAACANTATTTAATTATCTATTATTAATGTATGATTATATTTATGTTTCAATGCTATGCCAGCAAATTTTATGCCACAATCAACATTGAGATTCACTTTGGGGTATGTAGATGAATTATATATATTAATTTCTTACATGAGAAATTGTAAATTTGGCAAACAGCTTCTCTTTATTTGTAAATAGTTAGTTTTAGTACGTTGCCTACTAGATTTCAGAGTACTTCAGAGTATCATTAAAAGATTAAAAGATTTCAGAGTATCATTAAAAAATTTTAGACTTTTTTTTTAGATCTACATTTGAATACTAGTTGCTGGTAAATAATAGAACTGTATTCATCATTAGGCAATTCTTAACTAAAAGTAGATTGGTATACTTAACTGTAAAGCAGAGATGGACACAACAGTGTAAATCAAGTATACTTCAAAAAAAAAAAAGCAGATTGGTAAATTATGTTCTTAGAGACAAAATTCTGTAAATCAAATATAATTTTTTCATAAGGATTATTTAATGTTATATTTTCACCAAGACCTTTATGACAAACTTCTTAGAAAAAAAAGAGGGACCATAAATTCCATATTTAATTACTGACAGACAGTTAATTTATATCCATGCAGGTTCTTAGAACAGCCAGTACTATATATTTTATTAACAGGCTCTTAGAACAGGAATTGCATTTGAGTCAATGGTGTAAGCAAGTGAAGAGGAAAGAGGAGGAAGGAATGATTTTACATACCAGGGAACAAGAAGGGAGGCTGCTGAGAAATATAATTTGTAACCTGCCTGCTTTTAAGTCAACAAGTAGTAACATAGGGTATTTTGGCAAAGAACTTTGGGTGTGAACTACCATAAGTCAGAATCTATTGCTACTATTTATATTAGGCTTTCACAATATAGAGAAGATGAAGTGAAAGCAGTATTGAACAATGTGTGCCAAGGTACTTGCTCTTCTTTTAGATACTGGTAAATTTATAAAGGTTTCTTGACGAGATTTTTGGTGCTGGTAATACAAAAGAGAAAGCAATCAGTATGTAAGTTGAAATTGTTACTTACCCATATATGTGGTAGAAGAAGAAAAATTTTTCTTCCTAGACCAGAAAATTAAATTGACAGAGACAGATGCTAGACCTGAAAACTAAACTGACAGAAACAGATTGACAGGAGAAAAAAATACAGATTTATTTAATGTAAGTTTTACATGGCACAATAGCTTTCATAAGAAATAAAGACCAAAGAAATATTTAAGCCTAAATGTTTTTATACTAGGTTTGATGAAGAGTGAAAAATTATAGGAAAACGTAATGTGAAAACGGGAATGAGCTAAGTAGTAAACTAGGGGAAACCAGCAAGACCAGTTCATTTGGACTCCTCCTGGTGTTCTGCCATCTTCAGAGGTAAGGATGCTCTTGTCTACCAAAGGAGGGCACCTGTCAAATGGTTGTTTTATTATCTCCCTCAGGAAAGGAGGAGGTCAGAGAGTTCTTCCTGCATCTACTATTTCTCAAAATTCTTTAGCTTTAAGTATTCAATTGGAGAAGGCAATGGCACCCCACTCCAGTACTCTTGCCTGGAAAATCCCATGGATGGAGGAGCCTAGGCTGCAGTCCATGGGGTCACTAAAAGTCAAAACACGACTGAGCGACTTCACTTTCACTTTTCACTCTCCTGCATTGGAGAAGGACGTGGCACCCCACTCCAGTGTTCTTGCCTGGAGAATCCCAGGGACAGCAGAGCCTGGTGGGCTGCCGTCTATGGGGTTGCACAGAATCGGACATGACTGAAGTGACTTAGCAGCAAGTATTCAATATTCTGAGGCTTCTCCAATGACTCAGTGTGGATAAAGAATCCTCCTGCAATGCAGGAGATATAGGAGACATAGGTTCAATCCCTGTGTTAGGAAGATCCCCTCGTGAGGGAATTGACAACCCACTCCTATTCTTGCCTGAAAAATCACTTGGACAGAGGAGCCTGGCAGGCTACAGTCCAAAGTATCGCAAAGAGTCAGACACAACTGAGCCTCTAAGCACAGGCATGAGCTTTATATATGCCAATATAACATATTTTACAATAATGTTTTCTGAACCCCAGCAGTGTGTATGAGTATGTATATACTTACATATATCACACAAAAACACATATATGTGTGCTTAGCCACTCAGTTGTGTCCAAATCTTTGTGATTCCATGGACTGTAGCCTGGCAAGCTCCTCTGTCCATGTGGATTCTCCAGGCAAGAATACTGGAGTGGATTGCCATGCCCTCATGCAAAGGATCTTCCCAACCGAGGGATCAAATCCAAGTCTCTTGAATTACAAGTGGATTCATTACTGTCCGAGCCACCAGGGAAGCCCAATAATACTGGACTGGGTAGCCTAACCCTTCTCCAGGAGACCTTCCCAACCCAGGAATCAAACCGGGGTCCCCTGCATTGAAGGCAGAGTCTTTCCCAGCTGAGCTATCAGGGAAGCCCATATAGGCTTATAAACACATTTAGGCCCACCTGAAGCTTCTAATTTGTCTCTGAAAAGTAAAAAAAGAACTATGGATAGAATCAAAATAGATGGTAAACTCTTATCTTTTTGCAAAATTATCTAATTTTTATATCTATGAAGCTTTAGTTTGGCTGTGTAATTCTGGGCAGTTGGATAATGCATAATTTCTTTGTCTTTAAACATAATATTAGCACTTCTAGGTTGACTTTTGTTTCCTGAGAATTTTTATGTGAACTCTTTCTAAGCACACAGCCATCTACTTTTATTAGAGTTTTCATTGAAAGAGAAAATGAATGCAGCCTAATCCTTTAGTTTCTCTTATAGACAAACATTTCTACTACCCAAAGTAGAATTTCATGAGAGAAAAAAGCTTATTTTAGATTTCCATCTCTAACCTAAAACCTGTGGTATGCCCCCAGTTGAACCACACAGTTGAGTTAAGAGTTCCATCAATTGCAGGGGGACTCTTCCCTTTTTCATTCTCACTAGGGGGAGGAGGGACAGCACATGATATCAAAAATAAGGGTGATGGCTATTGCCTTCTTCTGACAAGAACAGCCACAGGTTGTTCTTTGTTCACAACTCACTGGGTCCCTTACCCTCCAGGTCACAATTCCCAGAAATGTGATCTGAACCTAAACCAAGGCAACTACATTCCCATGTTCACCAGGCTCCGTGTCAGACCAGCTCATGAGCTCAAGCTAGGAGATAAGCATGAAGAAGCAGGGATGGGAAATCTAAGTGCTGGTCCCTGTTTTTCACTTTAAATATACTATGTCCACTCTTCACAAGACCCCACATGGCAAATAATTTTAGCACCATTTTACAGATTGAAAAACTGACAAGTAGAAAGAACAGACTTGAGAAGGTTACCTTTCCACCATCACATACCTAGGAAGTGGTTGAGCTTTGATTCACACCAACTTTTGTCTGACTCCAGTTTATTTCAGCCATGTTGTTGAAGATTATTAGTTATAAGTGGGTCGTTATCTTTTAGTGGATAAGTATAGCAGGTCTCTCTGGTCATTTGCTAAAATAGGAAGTTGTCAAGTTTCTCAAGAATCAAGGAAGGATTGTGTCTTATTTGTCTCTGTATTATTTATGAAGACTAGCTCAATATTTGCATAAGAGATGTTCAAGTAACAATAATTGAATGGATCATTCATACTTCAGAATTTTTTTTCAGGTTGTTGGAAATGACATTAAAACAGTATATTTGTGTAAATTTAAGATGTACATTAAAATTTTTTAATTATGCTAGAGATTGTATGATGATGTAACACAGAAGCCATTAGCTGTTACATTCATTCACTGTTCCCTAATTATTACTTTATTAAAAGATAAACAAATCCATGTGTCAATTGGACTCTTAAAATTGCTTTCACCTTGGTGCATCTCTGAATCTCAATTTAGAAGTAAAATTTTAATCTGGGAAGAAAAAGATCTCATCATATATTGGATCATTTAAAACCCAAATATCAGCATAAGGAATCTGTAAATGAGACATTAAAGTCAATAGATATGCTAATAAATGTCTCACGTGCTTGCCAAAATAAAACAAAATTTTAATATGAAAAAAATTACATGTAATACCCTACTATTTATAAAGCATTTTCCTAAGTTTCTCAAGCTGAAGTATTTGTCCTTCATAGCAGGAATCAAAGATAAACATGGATAATGTCAAATTGGGTAAAATTTTTAAAGATTTATTTATTTTATTTTTGGCTGCACTGGGTCTTCGCTGCTGTGCGTGGACTTTAGTTGCAGCTAGCAGGGGCCACTCTTCAGTGCAGTGTACAGGCTTTGCGTTGCAGGGGCTTTTGTTATGGAGCTCAGGCTCTAGAGCTCTGGCTCAGTAGTTGTGGCACACAGGCTTAGTTGCTCCACAGCATGTGGGACCTCCCTGAACCAGGGATCAGATCTGTGTTCCCTGCATTGGCAGGTGGATTCTTAGCCACTGGACCATCAGGGAAGTCTAAAATATTTTTATATTAAAGCAAATAGATCTATGGTAGACCCCCCCAAAAAAGGCAAAATATATAATCACTCTTAAGACATAAAGAGACCTCAATAAACTTTTTCTCTACTATGAACTTATGGGCTTTCCCAATTTTTCCCCTACCTCCCATCAAAGATAGTGATGAAAATATTTGAAAATAATCTGTATATTATCACCTCATCTTCAGGAAAGCCCTGTGATATATTTGTAATCATGCCCAATTTATCGATTAAGAAGCACCGAGAACTTAACTTGCTCAGTTAGGAAAAGAAAGGGTTTTAAAGAACATTCCATTTCCAGGACTCCCTGCTACCTCTTATAAACTCACCCATTAACATTATTAATCACATTAACAACATTATTAACATGCTATGCCAGATTTACTAATGCTCTGGGAAAAATGCATGTGAATATGGATTGCTGTTTATCAATTACATGAAGTAGGTATACATTTATATTCACTGTCAACATTATATTAACCAACCGGTACTGATCAACATTCTTCCTTCTCTATAAAATGACACACTTTCTATAAAGTACAATGAAAACCTACAACAGCAGTTCCCAAAGACTGATCCACTGACCAGCAACATAAGCGTCAGCTGGAAACTTGTTAGAAATATCATTTATCATACCTCACCCCAGATCTGCTGAATCCAAAATTCACAGATGGGGCTGGGCAATCTGTTTTGACAAGCCCTCCAAATGATTCAGATGCCAACACTTAGGAATCACTCATCTGGAATGATTCTACTTACATTGTTTCTCAGTTGACTGTATACTTCCAGTTTACATGAAAGAAAAAAATTACAACCTGTAAACTATACACTATGAGTATGTATAAGAAAAAAAGTACAAATTTTCCCAATCAGTGGAAACATCCTTAGCCTTTTGCAAAAAGACTGCTAGATAGATGTCTGAAGCATATATGATTTATTTTTTAGGTATTCATAATAACTTGGCAATTTTTTGAAGTATAATTGATTTATAATATTATATCATTTTCAGGTTTACAGCAACATGATATAGAAATATATATCTTCAGGTTATTTTCCATTATACACTATTACAAGATACTGAATATAGTTCCCTGTGCTATACAGTAAATATAGTTTATTTTATATATGATACTGTATATCTGTTAATCCCAAATTCCAAATTTTTTCCTCCCACTTTATTCTTTGGTAACCATAAGTTTGTTTTCTACATCTATGCATCTCTTTTTGTTCTGTAAATAAGTTCATTTATGTCATTTTTTTTTAGATTCCAAGTGATAACATGTGATATTTTACTTTCTCTGACTTACTTCACTTACTTTGATAATCTCTAGATTCATCCATGTTGCTGCAAATGGCAAACTTTCATTATGTTTATAACTGAGTAGTATTTCATTTTATATATATATATATATATATATACACACACACACACACACACACACACACACCATGTCTTCTTTATCCATTTATCTGATGATGACATGGATTCCTCTCATGTCTTGACTATTGTAAATACTGCTGCTATGAACATTAAGGTGCATGTAACTTTTCAAATTAAAATTTTCATCTTTCCCACATATGTGCTCAGAAGGGGAATTGCCAGATCATATGGTAGTTTAGTTTTTTAAGGAAGTTTCATACTGTTTCCCATAGGCTGCACCAATTTACATTTCCACCCAATAGTGTAGGAGAGTTCTCTTTTCTCCACATCTTTTGAAACATTTATTATTTGTGGACATTTTGATGATGGCCATTCTGATCAATGTGAAGTGATACTTCATTGTAGTTTTGATTTGCATTTCTTTAATAATTAGCAATGTTGAGCATCTTTTTGTATGCCTGTTGGCCATCTGTATGTTTTCTTTGGAGAAACATCTTTTTAGGTCTTCTGCCCATTTTTTGATTGGGTTGTTTGGGTTTTTTTTCGTATTGAGTTGAATGTCTGTATATTTTGGAAATTAAGCCCTTATCTGTCACAAATATTTGTTTCCAAATATTTTCTCCCAGCATGTAGGTTGTCTTTTTGTTTTGTTTATGGTTTCCTTGGCTGTGCAAAAGCCTCTAAGTTTGTTTAGGCCCTATTTCTTTATTTTTGCTTTTATTTCTATTGCCATGGGAGAAAGATCTAAGAAAATAATGCTAAGAATTATGTCAATGAATGTTTTGCCTATGTTCTTTTCTAGGAGTTTTATGGTGTTGTGTCTATATTTAAGTCTTTAAGTCATTTTGAGTTTATTTTTTTGTATTATTGAAGAGCCTGTCTTTTCTCCATTGTATATTCTTGCCAGCTTTGTCAAAATTAATTGGCCATAGATGTATGGGTTTATTTCTAGCACTTTATTTGGTTCCATTGACCTATATGTTTGTTTTTGTGCCAATACCATGCCATTTTGAGTACTGTGGTTTTGTAGTATTTTGTGAAGTCTGAAAGGCATACTCCAACTTTGTTCTCTTTCCTCAGGATTAGGTTGCAATTCTGGATTTTTTGAGATCCATACAAATTTTATGATTATTCGCTCTAGTTCTGTGGAAATGTCATGGGTAATTCAATAGGGATAGCATTAAATCTATAGATTGCTTTGGGTAATATGGCCACTTAGTATTAATTCTTATTTAACAATATTAATTCTTCCAATCCAAGAGCATGGATATCTTTTAATTTCTTTGAATCATATTTGATTTCCTTTATCATTGTTTTATAGTTTTCAGAATATAAATCTTTTACCTCTGTGATTAACATTATTCCTAGGTTTTTGCTTGTTTGTTTTGGATGTAATTTTAAACAGGATTGTTTCTATACTTTCTGATATTTCATTGTTAGTGTGAAGAAATACAACAGATTTCTGTAAGTTAATTTTGTATCCTGCTACGTTGCTGAGTTCATCTGTCAGTTCTAACAGCTTTTCAGTGAAGTCTTCAGGGCTTTCTGTATAGAGTATCATATCATATGCCTATAATGACAATTTTACCTCTTCCCTTCTGATTTGGATATTTTTTATTTCTTTTTCTTGTCTGATTGCTGTGGCTAGAACTTCTAATATTATGTTAAACAGAAGTGGTGAGAGTGGGCATCCTTGTTTAGGTCCAGATTTTAGCAGGAAGGCTTTCACCTTTTCACTGTTGAGTATAAGGTTGGCTGCAGGTTTGTGTTGAGATATGTTCTCTCTATATACCCTCTTTGGTACGGGTTTTCTTATCATGAATGAAAGTTGAATTTTATCAAATGCTTTTTCCACACCTATTGAGATGATCGTGTAGGTTATATCACATCGATTGATTTTTGTATGTTGAACCATCCTTGTGACCCTGGATGAATCTAATCTGATGGTGGTGTATGATCATTTTTATGTGTTATTGGATTCAATTTGCTAATTTTTTAAAAAAAATTTTACACATATCTTCACCAGAGATATTGGCCTATAATATTTTTCTTTCTTTGTTAGTGTCTGTCTGATTTTGGTTTCAGGATGATGATGGCTTCATAGAATGACTTTGAGAGTGTTCTCTGTCTCTCTCTTCAGTCTTTGATGGACTTTGAAAAGGATAGGTATAATACTTTTTTTATATGTTTGGTAGAATTTCCCAGTGAAGCCATTCTGTCCTGGACTTTTGTTTGCAGGGAATTTTTTTTATTATTATTATTGCAGATTATGACCAACCTAGACAGCATATCAAAAAGCAGAGACATTACTTTGCCAACAAAGGTCTATCTAGTCAAAGCTACGGTTTTTCCAGTAGTCATGTATGGATGTGGCAGTTGGACTATAAAGCTGAGCAATGAAGTACTGATGCTTTTGAACTGTGTTGTTGGACAAGACTCTTGAGAGTCCCTTGGACTGCAAGGAGATCCAACCAGTCTATCCTAAAAGAAACCAGTCCTGAGTATTCAATGGAACAATTGATACTGAAGCTGAAACTCCAATACTTTGGCCACATAATGCAAAGAATTGACTCACTGGAAAAGACCCTGATGCTGGGAAAGTTTGAAGGTGGGAAGAGAACGGGATGACAGAGAATGAGATGGTTGGGTAGTATCACTGACTTGATGGGCATGTTTTTGAGTAAGCTCTGGGAGCTGATGATGGACAGGGAAGCCTGGCGTGGTGCAGTCCATGGGGTCGCAGAGTCAGACATGACTTAGCGACTGAACTAAACTGAACTGATAGGTTCTATTTCACTTCTACTGATTGATCTGTTCAAAATATGTTTCTTATTGATTCAGTTTTGGTAGGTGCTAAGTTTCTAGAGATTTATCCGTTTCTTTTGGGTTGTCCATTTTGTCAGTATATAACTGTTCAT
>SJYV01006435.1:1655464-1675092 GCA_006410875.1 Neotragus pygmaeus | reverse complement strand
GGCAGAGTAATGTCTCTGCTTTTCAATATGCTATCTAGGTTGGTCATAACTTTCCTTCCAAGGAGTAAGCGTCTTTTAATTTCATGGCTGCAGTCACCATCTGCTGTGATTTTGGAGCCCCCCAAAATAAAGTCTGACACTGTTTCCACTGTTTCCCCATCTATTTCCCATGAAGTGATGGGACCGGATGCCATGATCTTCATTTTTTGAATATTGAGCTTTAAGCCAACTTTTTCACTCTCCTCTTTCACTTTCATCAAGAGGTTTTTTAGTTGCTCTTCACTTTCTGCCATAAGGGTGGTGTCATCTGCATATCTGATGTTATTGATATTTCTCCTGGCAATCTTGATTCCAGCTTGTAGTAGGGCTTGTCTGAAATGTGTTGTAGCTCCCTCTATTAAAAAGTTGAGGTAGATGATAGGTAGATAGATATAGGTAGGTGGATAGATAAATGATATATTTTAAATGAAGTAAGAATATAAGCATACCTCTGCAAATCCCTTAGGGCTTCCCAGGTGATTCAGTAGTAAAGAATCTGCCTGCAATGCAGAAAACCCAGGTTCAATCCCTGGGGTGGGAAGATCCTCTAGAGAAGGAAATGGCAATCTGCTCCAGTATTCCTCCTGGGAAATCCCATGTACAGAGGAGCCTACAATCCCTGGTGTCACAGAGAGTTGAACCTGAGTTAGCAACTGAGCACCTACACATGCGCATAAACCCCTTGAGAGATACAGACAGGGCATTAGCTTTATTAAATGTCTACATTTGAAGTGTATCTTGAGTGAAATAAAGGAATGTGATGTTAAGAACTAAGAAAGAACACTTTCAATTCAGGGGTCTTGGAGTCCAGAGAAGCTGAGCAAGCTGCCACATGTGCTCTGTGGAGAGAGACAGGAGCCCCATCTGAAGAGAAGACACAGCACTGACACCTTGGCCTTTAGACCAATCTCTAGGATATTAATATCTTAAATCAGGGTTATACCTATTTGAATAAAGAAAAGCTTTGAATAAACCACCTGAGATGAAACCTGCTCTGTGGACACTTTCAGTCAAGACTACTTTGTGGGGAGTATACATACTGGCTTGGGTCAGGCCTGCCAGTCATGTGGGATAACACTGTGACTCCCTGCATGTCCCTTGAAGACTGTTACCAGCTCCCTCCCTTCTTTGTATCTGCAAGATAAAACATATCATTATCCCTTAAAGAAATCATCTCCCTCCGTCCTTCTTCCTTCCTTCCCTCTCCTCCTCTCCTCCTTTCTTCCCTTTCTGTCTCTCCTCTCTCATTCCTCCCCTCCTCACAAACCCCATCTGACCTTGACCTACCCTACAGCTCTAGACTACCTACTATGGAGAAAATTTGAGCTCTGACTTGTGGATTGAAATCTGCTTCTACAGCTAGTGAATATGCAACCTAGCAATTCAGAATTCAGTCTGCTCTCACAACACTTATATGTTAAAATATAGTGAAGTCAACAGAACAAATGAAAAACAACAAGAACTTCTGTTCAAGTGAAGGCAGGATCTCTTTCTCTGCAACATTAAATCCAGAAAGGTTTTGGGGAAGGCTTATGGGGAGAGGATAGGGCAGGAAGGAGACTGAAAGTAATATTGCCAAACATCTAGTAGTTAAAAACTCTCTGCGTTTGGACTTTAAAAAAAAAAATCTTAACCTCATTCCCTTCGAAAGAACTGTAAATGATTACATGTTATTGCCTCAAATATATCCCAACATTATTTAGTAGTTGGTATTTCAGAAATGCAAGAGAAAACTGTTTCTCAACACTGTTTGACTGGGCATTAGGGAACAAAGCCTTTTGATTACCCAAGTGTCAATCTCTCACTCTCAAGTCTGGTTTCCTGTGTTGCTTTCACTCCTCTCCTGGCACTATAAGAAGCAGAAAAATACTTTCAATATGAATTTGAGGTGTGAAAATTATATCCTTCAGGATATAATTTGTTTAAATTGGGCAGTTGATCACAGATCTGGGAGTCTTCAATTTTCCTCTTCCCAGACTCAGTGCATATTTGAAGAGGGGTGGGAAGGAGGCAGCAATATCATCTTGGTTTTGACTTAGCTTTGCCTTATGAGGAGATATGAAGCGGTATATCTTGGCAGAAAATTACCCCAAAGAGAAATGAACTGCTATGAGAATTATAGCAAAGAGGGAGACATGATGGGTCTAAGAAACAAGATAAAAGTTTTATGAAGAAAATCATATGCTCCATTTGTGTTGTCAAATCTCAAAATTCAATACCCAAAAGAATTAAGAGCAGAAACTTTGACATTTGCACACTCATGTTCACAGCAGCTTTATTCATAACAGCCAAAATGTGGAAACAACTCAAACATCTATCAACAAATGAACAGATAAACGAATGCAATATAAACATATAATGGAATACTATTCAGCCTTTAGAAGGAATGAAATTCTGATGTTAAAAACAGGGATGAGCCTTAAGATGTTACGGTTATGGTAAATGAAATCAGCCAGTCACAGAAAGATCAATACTATATATTCTACTTACGACTACCTAGGGTAGTCAGAGTCTTAGAGAGAAGAAAAGTGGGGACATGGAGGAATGGAGTGTTATTGTGAACTGGGTCCAGAGTTTCAGTTCTGTTTGAGGGTAAAGCTCTGGAAATGGATACTAGTGATGATTGTAAAACATTAGAAACATATTTAATGTTACTAAACTGTACACCTAAAAATAGTTAATGCAGTAGATTTTATGTTATGCATATATTACCATGTTTTTTTAAGTGAAATAAATAATCTCTGAGATTCAGTGGAGGTCCATAGAATGGGTTCCTGGCACATATCAGAGTTCTGTGATGTCAGTGCTCTTAAACGGAAAGAAAGAAAATGGATAATCTAATAATCTGCTGCTGCTAAGTCACTACAATCGTGTCTGACTCTGTGCAACCTCATAGATGGCAGTCCACCAGACTCTGCCGTCCCTGGGATTCTCCAGGCAAGAACACTGGAGTGGGTTGCCATTTCCTTCTCCAATGCAGGAAAGTGAAAAGTGAAAGTGAAGTCACTCACAGTGACCCCATGGACTGCAGGCTTCCAGGCTCCTCTGTCCATGGGAGTTTCCAGGCAAGAGTACTCGAGTGGGGTGCCATTAATAGGCATTAAAAAAAGCCCTTTAAGAAAATTATATTTAATCTCATATTTACCAATCAAAAAAGTAAATGAAGAATGTTAACTCAAGTTTGAAACTCCCCCCAAGAAAAACATTAAATAAATATGAAAGAAAACTATTCTAAGCCCACAATAAATGGTACAGATTATCATTAGCAGATTGTGTGTGAGTGTTGGGATGGATACTGAAGTTTTAAAAACTGATTTGTCAGGTAAATTTCAGAAGAGGTATCAGGAAAGGAAGCAAAACCTGAACAAAATAGGAGAGACAAGAAGAAGCCCATCAGGTGACCAGCTCTGCCGCAGAATAGGAAGAGATAAGTGAAAGTAGCAATTGAGTGGTTTGACGTGGCAGGTGCTTGAAAAGCTAAAAATAGAGAATTTAATCTGAGATGGAAGAAACTGTGTGAAATCTGCCAGCAACTGGCACTGTCTCATCCTGTGATGTTTGCTCTCAGTATCAATGAGGAGTATCATTGATGGTGTTGGGAGGAAAACTGGGGATCAGGTGTCAAAGAAAAGTGTTTAGGCTGAGTATCTCTTATGTGCTTATTGGAGAAGAGAAGAGGATGCAGAGAGTGGAGAACATGCATTGGCAAGAGCGGTGGCCGGAGGCAGCCCACGCAGGACAAAGGTTCAGGCAGATTCCTAAGGGGAGGAGAAACCCTTTCTAGCACTGATACAGCACAGAACATAGCAGGACTTGGCAAGAAGAGCCAAGTAGGAAAAGAGAGAAGGAATGATTATTGAAAGAATGGATCTTTAATCTGGTAGCCAGAAGGAAAAGATATTCCTGCAGATGAAAGGAAAACAGGGGGCAAGTAGAAGATGCTGACAACCAAAGCAAAAGTATGAAATTAGTGTGCAATGAATAACTTAAGACTATATTAAATGTATTGACTTATATCTCTATGCATTCTAAAAGTGTAAACAGCAAAGACAAGGAAATGAGTTTAAAAAAGAACTCCCAAAAAATTGTCTCACAAGGGAAAACTTCTCATTTATCTAACCATACATATCAATGTATATATGCTACTTATGATTTTTTTTCCTAAAACCATGGAGGATTTCCCTGAAATCTTCATTTATGACTTTGAACCTCATGTGAAGCTCCTTTATATATAACCTGCTATAGAAAAGCATCATGTACTGCAGAACTCTGGAAAAAAGTAACGATGCATATACAGGTCTATGCTTTTATTACTTACCATAATAAAAATAGTGTATTTTAGTGTGCTTCATTCAAGCAAATAAATAATGTGTTTAGCTGTTGCATTACACCAAATAAATCAATGAAAACAAATGTCTTTCTGCAGAATAATTTTGCCTTCAACTCTTAACATGTATCAGAAAACAGATTTCTTGTGTTCTCAATCATGGATTATACACAGCACCAAGCCAGTGGTCTCTGTTTATGGTTTTGTGTACGTTTAGAGCAGGGAGAAGATTGTTTATGAGAATAAAACCATTTTTAAAAATTCTTATCTTTCATTTAGGTTAATAACATACAACATATATTTGTCAATCAAATTAGAATTACTGTCATACCATAATGCATTTTAGTTTAGCCAATATCAGTCAGTCCTGATTTATTTGCTTAATACAAATCTAATTGAGTTTCAGCCTTCTCTTCTCCTTTCAGCTGTTAACCGACCAAGTACATCTTTAATTTCCAAGACCGATGGTGTGGTAGCAGTAAAGAGGGAGAGTGATTTGCATAAGGCCCCAGAAGGGTGCCAAAACTCTTCACGCTTTAAACAACAGCCTTTATTATTCTGTAAGTGGATGTGTTGAATTTTCATGCTTTTGTTTCCAGTTCAGCCCTGACAGAAAAGAATAAAGTAGATTTTGCCAGCACCCCTGCTGTGCCCTGGGGGAGAAATTCAATGTGCCTCATTTGTCTTAATTGGAGAACCGCCCTCAGCACCAGCTTTTTCTATGAATACATTAGCATAACAGACAGAAAATTCAAGCCCACTTTGGTGGAAGTCCTCCCCCTCAACACACACCTTCCATTTTTCTCTAATAAAAACTGCAAGAGAAGAGAAGTACATGTTTCATCTCCTGGATTTCCTGGAGTTACTGTTGTAAAATTCTCTGCACAGGAGTGATGCATCAAGCCTATTTTATCTCTGCACTGTTATTAGATCTGGTCATGAAAAATGTGATAAATATCATCCATGACAGAGAGCTGAAAGCTTCTCTTTTTTCTTCATAATATGCGAATCCTATATACTTGTTCTTTGACTGGTTATGCTGCCTTTTCAGAGGGGAGAGTTGGTTTTACACAGAGACAAATGTGAAGCAGCTATGAATGAATCTGGGAGGAAAAAAAGAAAAATTCTTACCGAGGTGAATTTATTAAAACTGAAACAAACGCAGTTATCTCAGTCAGAGCAGGATTTTAAACTCTGAGCCAATTCATTGGAGAACTATTAAATTCATCTTCACGTTTTTCATATTACGAAGGTGTTCTGAGTCTGGACAAACAGCCTGTGCTGTATAAATCATTCCCCTAATCCAGGCTCTTCCAGTGTCTGATTGAACTAATGGAATTTAAAGATAGGTGTTTCAAAAGAAATATTTCGTTTACATGTTCCCAAGACTGGTATTAATGCTTTCATCACATCTGTTCAACCTGCTTGCCATTGCCAGCATGTGAGAGAGATGGAAAACATGGGGAAAGATATAATTTCTTAATAAAACGTGGTGTACACATTCCCTTGGAAAGATGGCTGCCTTTCAAAAAAACAATGAATCCACATTTTGTCTTGATTTTTCTCCAGCAGGCCTAATTTACCACGTCAGTCACACACTGCTTTCACTAAAAACCTTCCAGGGATTTTAAATAAGACAGGTTTTTTTGGTTGTTGTTGTTGTTGTTAAAAGCTTGTTTTGTTCTGAATTATTTGTATGCCCATTTAAAAATTAAATACCTTTTGGGTCAGGTCCTTGAGGAGAAAATGGAAGGCAAAATCACTTTAGAATATTAATTGTGAGAGGCAGAAGTTTCTATGGCCTAAAGAGAACCAACCAATTCTTACTTCTGTGTAAATCTTCATTTTGTCCCCAATTTCAAATGCTTGGTACACTTCATCTGAAGTCTCAAAGCAAAATTGAGGGATTAACTCACCCTTCCCTCCCCTTCCCTCCACCCTTCCTCCACTTTTCCTTCACTCAGCCCCAATAAACATTCCAAGAGGCTAAAAGGAGGTGGTAAGTGTTGGAAATCAGGGAAAAAATGTTTGCTTTCTTCTGTAAATGATTCTAAAAATAATCATTTGGCTTTATCTGTCCTGTGAGAGGATGTCAGCTTTTCCTTTTACTACTGGTTTCATTTACATTATAAAAATGACAAGCCGTTTACCCAGTTTATCAGATAATCCCTGCTGCTTTCTAAACAAACATTCCAGCCACTCCAGAGTTCTCCCTTGAATCCTCCTTCCCCTGCCCCCACTAGCCTTTAAGTCTTGGCCGGGGTCTGAACTCATATCTACCTTGCCTGGCTCAGCTCATCCATGAACACTTTCTCCATCCCATACTCTTTATTTTCTTTTAAAAAAATATTTTTACTTGTCTTCCAGGAACATATATTTACCGCTATTTCTAACAACTTTTCAAAATCATATAAAGAGAAGAGACCCTGCTTTGGAAAAGCGAACATTTGCTGCAAGGAATAAATCCTCCCTTCTCCTGAAAAAAAAAAAAATCATAAAGAAAAATAGGATTAGAGGGAAAACTGAGGACTGAATTACAGTTGTTCTCGGTAGATTGTTGCTATTGTTCTTACTGTTGTTCAGTCACTAAGTCGTGTCTGACTCTTTGTGACCTCCTGGACTGTAACATGCCACGCGCTTCTATTCTCTACAATCTCCCCATGTTAGTTCAAATTCATGCCCATTGAGCTGATGGTGCATCTAACCATCTCATCTTCTGCTGCCCCTTCTCCTTTTGCTTCAATTTTTACCAGCATCACTATTCTTAAGCTAAGTCACTTCAGTCGTGTCCGACTCTGTGCGACCCCATAGACGGCAGCCCACTAGGCTCCCCCGTCCCTGGGATTCTCCAGACAAGACCACTATTCTTAAGTATGTTTTATTTATTAAATATTAAACATTTTCCTTAATGTCTGCTATTGTGAGAATCATGTGTGTTCACCTGATCAAATTGAGAAATGTTGCATGTCATAGAAAAGAATAAAAGGCATTCGTATTTGGGGGAATTTTTTGTCATTGCTCTAAGAAAGTTTCTGAGAAAGACCCCAAATCCTTTGTGAGCCAGGCAAGGTAGAAGTGAAAGGCAAATTGAAATTTTAAAACTATACTGATATAGTGCTTTCTTGTTACTATACACACACACACACAGAGATGAGTGTTGATTTGGCCCACCTCTCTTAGGTGCCGGTGGGATTTAAACTCTTTGGGAAGACTAGCTAGTTTTTTACCCCAGCAGAGTTTATGGTAATTCATATGTTATTTTTGTGTGCCATCACTGTATATGGAACTCAGTTTTCCTGATAAAACCTAAGCATTTGTAGCAATTACTCTTGAAAATTAACCATAGACATTGGGGAGTGGTATTTGCAGCCAAAGATGGAGAAACTCTATGCAGTCAGCAAAAACAATACTGGGCGCTGACTGTGGCTCAGATCATGAACTCCTAATAGCCAAATTCAGACTGAAATTGAAGAAAGTAGGGAAAACCAATAGACTATTCAGGTATGATCTAAATCAAATCCCTGATGATTATACAGTGGAAGTGACACATAGATTCAAGGGATTAGATCTGTAGTCAGAATGCCTGAAGAACTATGGGTGGAGGTTCGTAACATTGTACAGGAGGTGGTGATCAAAACCTTCCCCCAAAAAAGAAACACAAAAAGGAAAAATGGTTGTCTGAGGAGGCCTTAAAAATAGCAGAGAAAAGAAGAGAAGTGAAAGGCAAAGCAGAAAAGGAAAGATATAGCCATCTAAATACAGAGTTCCAAAGAATAGCAAGGAGAGATAAAGCCTTCCTAAGTGATCAATGCAAAGAAATAGAGGAAACAATTGAATGGGGAAAACTAGGTATCTCTTCAAGATACCAGGGGAACATTTCATGCAAAGGTGGGCACAATAAATGACAGAAATGGTATGGATCAAAGAGAAACAGAAGATATTAACAAGAGATGGCAAGAATACACAGAAGAACTGTGTATACAGTACAAAAGAGATGGTGGCTCAGAGGTTAAAGTGTCTGCCTCCAACGCAAGAGACCCAGATTCAATCCCTGGGTTGGGAAGATACCCTGGAGAAGAAAATGGTAACCCACTCCAGTATTCTTGCCTGGAGAATCCCATGGACGGAGAAGCCTGGTAGGCTACAGTCCACTGGGTCGCAAAGAGTCAGATACAACTGAGCAACTTCACTCTATACGTACAAAAAAGATCTTAATGACCCAGATAACCATGATGGTGTGGTTACTCACCTGGAGCCAGACATCCTGGAGTGCTCAATACAATGGGCCTTAGAAAGCATCACTATGAACAAAGCTAGTGGAGATGATGGAATTTCAGCTGAGCTATTTCAAATCCAAACAGATGATGCTGTGAAAGTGCTATACTAAATATGCCAGCAAATTTAGAAAACTCAGCAGTGGCCACAGGACTGGAAAAGGTCAATTTTCATTCCAATCCCAAAGAAAGGCAAGCCAAAAAATGTTCAAACTACTGCATGATTGCATTCATCTCACATGCTAGCAAAGTAATGGTCAAAATTCTCCAAGCTAGGCATCAACAGTATGTGAACCAAGAAATTCCAGATATTCAAGGTGAATTTAGTAAAGGCAGAGAAACCAGAGCTCAAGTTGCCGACATCTGTTGGATCATAGAAAAAGCAAGATAATTACAGAAAAACATCTACTTCTTCTTCATTGACTATGCTAAATCCTTTGACTGTGTGGATCACAACAAGCTGTGGAAAATTCTTCAAGAGATGGGAATACCAGATCACCTTACCTGCCTCCTGAGAAATCTGTATATAGGTCAAGAAGCAACCATTATAACTAGACATGGAGCAACAGACTGGTTCCAAATTGGGAAGGGAGTACATCAAGGCTGTATATTGTCACCCTGCCTATTTAACTTCTATGAACAGTACATCATGTGAAATGCCAACTGGATGAAGCACAAGGTGGAATCAAGATTGCTGGGAGATATATCAATAACCTAAAATACACAGATATTGATCACCTAAGAGGATGAGATCGTTGGAAGCCATCACTGACTCTATGAACATGAGTTTGAATAAGCTCTGGGAGTTGGTGATGGACAGGGAAGCCTGACTGCCACAGTCCATGGAGTTGCAAAGAGTCAGACATGAATGAAGGACTGAACTGAACTGAACTGAAGATACACAGATGATACCACCCTTATGGCAGAAAGTGAAGAGGAACTAAAGAGCCTCTTGATGAAAGTGAAAGAGGAGAGGGAAAAAGTTGACTTAAAATTCAACATTCAGAAAACTAACTCATAGCATCCGGTCTCATCACTTCATGGCAAATAGATGGGGAAACAATGGAAACAGTGACAGACTTTATTTTTTAGGGCTCCAAAATCAATGCAGATGGTGATTTTGCAGATGGTAACTGCAGCCATGAAATTAAAAAACTTGCTCCTTGAAAGAAAAGCTATGACCAACCTAGACAGCATATTAAAAAGCAGAGACATTACTTTGCCAACAAAGGTCCATCTAGTCGAGAGTATGGTTTTTCCAGTAGTCATGTATGGATGTGACAGTTGTACTATAAAGAAAGCTGAGCACCAAATAATTGATGCTTTTGAAATGTGGTGTTGAAAAAGGCTCTTGAGAGTCCCTTGTTCTGCAAGGAGATCCAACCAGTCCATCCTAAGGGAGATCAGTCCTGAATATTCATTGGAAGGACTGGTGCTGAAGCTGAAGCTCTAATAGTTTGGCCACCTAATGCGAAGAACTGATTCGTTAAAAAAGACACTGATGCTGGGGAAGATTGAAGGCAGAAGAAGGGGACGTCAGAGGATGAGATGGTTGGATGACATCACCGACTCGATGGACATGAATTTGAGTAAGCTCCGCGTGTTGGTGATGGACAGGGAACTCTGGCATGCTGCAGTCCATGGAGTTGCAGAGAGTCAGACCCAACTGAGTGACTGAACTGACTGATTGGGGAGCAAGGGGTGGGGGTGGGGTACATGTTAAGTCTGAGGAACAAATGGACAGGAAATTAACTCTTTCCGTGTCCAAAAAATATGTATTTATCTTAAAGACTTGGAGTAAAAATACTCCTGATGATTTCACACAGCTTGTGGTTTACAGCTAACAGTTAAGGGGAAAACTTGATGAGGAGACAGGCCTTGATGTGGCATCTCTCAGGAGAAACCCCTGGAATTTTTTCATATGAATCACTACTCAAGAGGGAGGGCATATATACATAGTTATTATAGTTGATTCGCATTGTTGTACAGCTGGAAGCAACACAACAATGTAAANCCAAAAAATATGTATTTATCTTAAAGACTTGGAGTAAAAATACTCCTGATGATTTCACACAGCTTGTGGTTTACAGCTAACAGTTAAGGGGAAAACTTGATGAGGAGACAGGCCTTGATGTGGCATCTCTCAGGAGAAACCCCTGGAATTTTTTCATATGAATCACTACTCAAGAGGGAGGGCATATATACATAGTTATTATAGTTGATTCGCATTGTTGTACAGCTGGAAGCAACACAACAATGTAAAGCACTTTTCATCCAATTAAAATGTAAAATAAATTTTAAAAATTTTATAGAAGTCTAGTTGATTTACAATGTTGTGTTGATTTCTGCTGTACAGGAAAGTGATTCAGTTATGCATATATATATATATATATATTCTTTTTCATATTCTTTTCCATTATGGTTTATCAGAGGATATTGAATGTGGTTGCCTATGCTATACAGAAGACCTTGTTGTTCACCCATCCTATAAATACTGGTTTGCATCTATTAATCCCAAACTTCCAGTCCTTCCCTCCCCTTGACCCCCTTGGCAAGCGCAAGTCTGTTCTCTATGTCTGGAAGTCTGTTTTGTTTCACAGATATGTTCAGTTGTGTCATATTTTCAATTCCACATATAAATGATATCATATGGTATTTGTCTTCCTGTTTGTGAATTATTTCACTTAATGTGATCATCTTTAGGTTCATTCTATTGTAAATAATGCTGCTGTGACCTTAGGGGTTTATTGTATCTTTTCAAATGATAGTTTTATCTCCGCATATATGCCCAGGAGTGGGATTGCTGGACCATACGGTAGTCCTATTTTTAGTTTTTTGAGAACCCTCATACCGTTTTCCATAGTAGCTACACCAGTTTACTTTTGTGGATCAATATTTTGAAGACTGAAATTTCAAAAGTTATATAAATATTAATGTGAAAAAAAATCTAGAATTGATTTTGGAAAGCACTCTTTTGACTATATAAATTTTTTGCATGGTCAAAAACAACAGCCAAGCAATCTAAATTAGGGAATAAAACCTATGGATAAGAGTAGGACACTTAACAGCACTAGAGTTTAAGGCAAAATGTTCCTAGATCAAATAACAATGATCTAGAATTTCCCATAATTGTTTCTTTTGCAGTTACAAAGAAAAAGACAGGTAAGAGCTAATTTCACAACAACAAATTAACAATAAGATGTGCCACTTCTACAGTAACAGGCATATTAAGTTGATGAGGAGAAAACACATATACCATATTTGTTTTATGCATTGAAATTTCTCACTTTAGGAAATTTGTAACAGATTAGCCAAACAGGAACCCTCTGTTTATGTAGGGGATACTGTGTCTATATTTTGTTGTTGTTTGAGCTTCTTTGGAAGCTACTGATTGACTATTCACTGTCTTGGTTGATAACCTCTGTATCTGATTCTAAAGACTTAGCCACCATAAGCTGAGGGAGTCATCTTAAGTAATCTCTGTTTTATCTGTCAACTCTTTTTGGTTGTATATCTGTTCTCTGAAAAGAGAAGGAATGTCAGAATATGAATGATGGTTGTCAAGGAACCATCTCCTTTATATTTTAACCTAAAAGAAACAAGGCACTTATCTGAGGTATGCAGCTGTGCACAGCATTTTTCCTTTTGGAAAACCAACCAGTTCCATGTAGGAGAATTGCATTTTGGCCTGGGTCTGGCGGTATCTGGACAAATTGAAGAGGGATCAAGATTCTTCTCTGTGGTGTTATTTGGTCTGATGAAGGAAATGAAGGGATGGAGGAACACAAGCTGTCCCTGCTCCCAGCAGCTTTCTAGAGTGTTCAGGAAAATGAAGAGAACAGGAAAGCAGAGGAAGAGACTGTGTGAACATATTCTCTCGATATTGGATGCAAAACAGAGGAAAAGCACTTGCCAAAATATCCAACAGTAGAAGGAAGTTGGGTTGGTACTGGAATGGTAAAGAGGCTCAGGTGATGTCAGGGAAAGACACTGCTGGCTGGGTGGCAGCGGGAGTCCACCAGAAGTGAGTGGCGAGGAGACACTGTCGAGAAGTCTCTAAGCTCTGACATTGACATTGCCCTCATTCATTTGAATAAATTACTCATCTCTTTATCATAGATTCTGTCCTAAAGACTGAGCTAAAGTGGAATGAAACCTAAAAAATCCAACCAGTAAAAACTCCCTCAGGGCTTCTGGCTTGATGAGGCTTGGATATGAGAGCTTCTAAGCTTAAGCAACCTCACTCCCTATCTAACAGTGATTTGCATGGGTCTCAGCAGATTCAGGGGACAGATCTTGAACTCTGCAGTCTGTGTTCAGACAAACATTGATGGGGTGTGAGGGCAGTGTAGGCCAGATTGCAGAAGAAACAGTGGCATCCCAGAAAAACAATAATGAGAAAGAAGTTCTGCAGTGTGGACCAGATGCAGAAATAGGTCCAACTTCACGGAAATGGTGCCCTCAAGTACAGAGTGAAACTATCTTGACATAATTCTCAGAGATCCTCTGGATATGCCAGGGGAAAGAAGGTCATATGTGGTTGTGGAATAAGAAAATGAGAAGAGATAGATGTACTGTAAATTCAAACGTATGCAAGAATATCAAAGAATTCATTGTCAAGCACAGAAACTCAGGTGCATAAAGTTTTGGAAGTTAACAGCCACTAAGCATCACGATTCAGGTGGCCTGAACACAGCAGTGGTGATGGGCTGTGTAAGTGCCAGAAGCACCACTGGGTCAGTCTGAACAGCAGTGGATTCTAGGAGCAGCAGAGGGCTGGTAGGGGTATACATAGTGATATAAAGAAAGGGAGGGAATTGAGATTCAGCCAAGGGGAAGCTGGGCTTCCCAGGGGGTGCTAGTGGTTAAAGAACCTGCTTGCAAATGCAGGAGACATAAGAGATGCAGGTTCAATCCCTGGGTCAGGAAGATCCCTGGAGGAAGGGCAGGGCAATCCACTCCAGTATTCTTGCCTGGAGAATCCCATGGACAGAGGAGCCTGGTGGGCTATAGTCCATNAAATGCAGGAGACATAAGAGATGCAGGTTCAATCCCTGGGTCAGGAAGATCCCTGGAGGAAGGGCAGGGCAATCCACTCCAGTATTCTTGCCTGGAGAATCCCATGGACAGAGGAGCCTGGTGGGCTATAGTCCATAGGGTCGCAGAGTCGGGAATGACCAAAGAAACCAAATACTCATGCATGCAACATGGAGTTATTGGTCAAAATGTTGAATTGACCTTACCTAAAAACACAGACAGTTAAGGTCTAAGAGAGGATTTATATGAACATACAGTGTACTTTGGAAAGCAGACAGGAAGTGTATCAGTCTGCTAGAGCTGCCATAGCAAATACCACAGGCTGGGTGGCTTAAATGACAGAAATTAATTTATTCATGGTTCTTGAAGCCAGAAGTCAAAGATCTGTGCCATTGGTGATGTCTTGTGAGGAGTCTCTTCCTGGCTTGCAGATGGCTGACTTCCTTAGTGTCTGCACATGGCTTTTCCTCTTTGTTCACACAGAGAGGTAGTAAGCTCTGATGTCTCTTTTTCTTACAAGGACAGTACACCTATTGGATTAGGGCTCTCCCTAATGATCTCATATCCTCTTACGTACTTATTTAAAGATTTATCTCCAAATACAATTTTGAACTGTGGTGTTGGAGAAGACTCTTGAAAGTCCCTTGGACTGCAAGGAGATCCAACCAGTCCNGGACAGCCAAAAATAAATAAATAGAGGAAAATTAGTATTTTTTTTTAAAAAGAGAAGCAACCTGTTTAGTGGAAAGAGTCTTAGACTGGGAATCAGGGTATTATGTCCATCCATAATGTTAATTATCTAGTCAAGGCTATGGTTTCTCCTGTGGTCATGTATGGATGTGAGAGTTGGCCTGTGAAGAAGACTGAGCGCCGAAGAATTGATGCTTTCGAACTGTGGTGTTGGAGAAGACTTTTGAGAGTCCTTTGGACTGCAAGGAGATCCAACCAGTCCATTCTGAAGGAAATCAACCCTGGGATTTCTTTGGAAAGAATGATGCTAAAGCTGAAACTCCAGTACTTTGGCCACCTCATGCAAAGAGTTGACTCATTGGAAAAGACTCTGATGCTGGGAGGGATTGGGGGCAGGAGGAGAAGGGGACGACCGAGGATGAGATGGCTGGATGGCATCACAAATTCGATGGATGCAAGTCTGAGTGAACTCTGAGAGATGGTGATGAACAGGGAGGCCTGGCGTGCTGCGATTCATGGGGTCGCGAAGAGTGGGACAGTCGACTGAGCGACTGAACTGTCTCCTTTCTGCCTCCTACCCCACCTGAGACAGCTCCATAGAAGACACCAGGAAACTGAATTGAGCCCATCCTAAGCCCCTCAGCATTAATACCAACCTCTTTTTTATCACCACACCTCCACTTTATTTTGTTTTTAGTATTTATTTATTTGGATGCGCCAGGTCTTGGCTGCGCGATCTTTAGTTGTGGCATTCAAACTCTTAGTTGCAGCATGTGGGATCTAGTTTCCTAACCAGGGCCCCCAGCATCGGGAGTGCAGAGTCTTAGCCACTGGACCACCACCAGGGAAGTCCCCCCACCTCCACTTTAGACTGACAAATTCTCCTTGTGGCTATACACTGGTTTTCAAACTTGAGTTTAGTTAAGAATCTCCTGGAAAGCTCTTTTAAAATGCAATTTCCTTTTGAGACTTGAGCTGTGTCTGGACTGGTCATTCAAAAAACACAATATAAGGGACATCCCTGTTCCCTGAAGGTTCAGTGGTTAAGACCCTGCGGTTCCAATGCAGGGGGGGCATGGGTTCGATCCCTGGTCAGGAAATTGGGATCCCATATGTTGCCAAGTGTGGCCAAAAGGTTTTTTTTTTTAATGTAATCTAACAAATGAGAAAATGAACTACACGTTCTGGCTCCCCCATCACAACGATTCTGATGGGTAAACCTGCAGTAAGGCTCAGGCAACTCAAATTTTAACCAGTACCTCTGGTTACCTGCCCTCCCTCTATATTCCCCGATGGTCTCTGGACTACATTTTTGAGAAACAAACACAAATGCCCATCTCCTTAACATGTGATTCCCAATCCCTACCCCCATGACTCAGGACCCAGTTATCAGAAGTTACGTGCACACCTAAGCCAGCAGGTGCACGTCCAGTGCATTGGGGTCTAAGCTTCTCGCAGGAGACCTGGAGCCCTGGAGCCTGCAGGTTGCAGACCTGGGACCTGGCGGACTGCGTCCCACTCACCTGTGCGTTCACTCAGAGTTAACGCACACAGGGACACAAGAGCTCGGGGACTCCAAACCGAGCTGCAAGAGGGGAGAAGGCGCCCGCATAGGTCAGCCCTTTGGACGTGGCTTCCTCCCTGCCCCACAGCTGCCCCACAGTGTAGCATTACTGGGAGGGAAATGGCCTGAACTCCGAGAAGAAAAGAGGATGGAAAAAGTGACAAACTACAGAGGGCTTCCTCAAACCACTGATTAGCTGGAGCAGCTCCTGCGCCAGTCAGCTCCACCAAAATGCCAGGGGGCTCAGCAGGGCTGACTGTGCATTGAGCAGTGAACTCAGAGAACCCCAAGGCAGGACCTGCCCCCAACCACCATGGCAGAAGCCCCACACCCTCGGGACAAAGGACCAGACAGCTGGCGGGCGGGGGCGTGGCGAAGGACTCAAGGAGGGAGAGAGACAAACCGGCAGCTTGTGGGCGAGGCCAGCGCTCGTGCCCGCGGCCGCACCATGTGGCTCCACCAGGGCCACAGAGCAGAGAGGTATGTACTGAGGTTAGGGAGAGCAGAGGGAGGCTCAGGGACGCAGGCCAAGGATACCCAACCCAGTTTAATGACCCTTTCTTCCATCAGGGACTCGCCAAAGACTGAAGCCCTGGTCCCACACTCCTCTTGGCTCAAATATTAGAGTCTGAACTGGCCACTCTCCTTCACAGAAGCTGCCACTGGCTTAAACACACACACACAACCCACCCAAACCCGCCTCACTCCAAAATATGAAATCCTCCAAAACTTTTAACAACTACGACTGTTACAGCCTAGCAGAGACACTGCCTCCCATTGTGAACCAAACATTCCTGAAAAGTCCTCAACGGACCAAACTCTTGACGAACGAATCCAATTTCTCCACCGGCTCTCATTGTAAAACATTACACATGCTCCTCTAGGAAAAGCTGAGGCTCCCCGAGGAACTGAACTTCACACTTAGTGTTGCAAACCCTCTGGAGTCACACCTTTAATGGACAAACATCCTGGCAAAACCTAATTCAAACTCAACCCAAAGGGAGGTCATTCTTAAGTGTACACACTATGCTGGAGAGTGTTCACATGAACTAAAAGTTACTTAAGGTCAGTCTTTAAATACTGTGCAAGATCTGGGGCCCGTGCTTTGTACTGTTGCAACAGGAAGGCTCTGTCCCTTGAGTTTCTATGCAAGGAGGGATGCTGAGAGTAGACTCCTAGAACCTTTGGTGCGGTCACCTGGGAGCTTGTTAAAATGCAGACTGAGGGGCTTCCCTGTGGTCTAGTGGCTAAGACTCCATGCTCCCAACGCAGGGGGCCCAGGTTCCATCCGTGGTCAGGGAACGAGATCCTGCAACTAAGGGTTGGCTTGCTGCAAACAAAAGGCCCCACACATCACAATGAAAGTCGAAGAGTGGCCACAACTGACAGCTTTGCCCAGGTGAACATAAATTTTTTTTTTTAATGCACCTTGGGACTCCAATTCACGCCCCCAGAGAATGCTAATGCCAAAGGTGTAGATAACCCAAGCCCCCACCGAGCTCACAGTGGTTGAGCTGTGGCCTTTCCAAGGCAGGTCAGTTTCCTACGTAGAGGTGGATGCCCAAACCCAGAACTCCTGGAGAAAAATCCTGCCATCAAAACTCATAAAACTGCCACAAAGAACAGACAGCTCAGGGACAGGGAAGGAAGATCTATCAGGTATCTTATCTGGGTCACAGTAGAGCAGGCAACCCCAATCCAGGGAAGGGGGGAAAGGGTACAAAGACCGCCCCCCAACACACAGCCTAGCAGGAAAAGGGGCTGCTTACCTCTGTCAATGGTCGCTCTGCCCTGTGCCCAAAAGCTTCGTTCACTTTTTAATAAACCTAGATAAGGCTCTATTATAAGTAAGATACGGTAATGAATTCTACAGTAAGTAAATCCCTTCAGTAAGTTAAAAACCCAAGCGGGGCAAAAATATGGAAGATGGCTTAAGGGTCCAGAGGTTCTCCAAGCATCCATCTTCTAGCAGGAGAGATGGGGGGTCAGTTTCAGGGAGGAAGTGGAGGTGGGGATGGGCACATACCAGATGGGCCAGAGAGGAGAGCAAGGTCGGAAAACCCCAAGGTGTTTTCGGGGATGGGAAAGAGACTATCTGGGTTGGAACGAAGAGCTCCGGTAAGTGGAAAATGCTTATTGTTGGGGGTGACTGTAAAGCTGGAAAGGTATGCTGGCAGCACACCACAGGAGAGGGAAGCACAAGAAAGGGGCCCTTTATATATTTCATTACATTTAATCCTCAGCACAACTCCAGGAAGTAAGTCCCTTCAGAGAGGAGGCAAACTGTGAGGTCAAGAAGCCTGCCAGGGCCACAGGGCCTGTCAAAGGATCTGAGCTGCCGTACTGCCAAACACTTCATCCCCACGGCCCGGGCACTCTCCACCACTCAACCCTGCTCTAAATGCCAGGAGTCTGACTAGATCCTTTGGCAAGCGATGGGCTGAGATTACCCGTGCCCACCCGCCATATATCCCAACATCTGAGAAAAGCCTGTCACTGATAAATGGCCTGAATTACAGGCTGCATAATCTCAGGACGGAACATTTCAATCTCTCCAAAGAAATGAGAGCCTGGAGGAAAGAACCCAGAGACCAGGGTGGGAACAAGGATGGGTAATGACGGCAACCGACCATTCCGATGGTGGGGAGAAGCCCAGGTTTCAAACATCAAGCCCTTTCCTCCTCTTCTTCCACCATATTTATCACAATGGGGACCTCAAAGTTCAGAAAGTTCCTCAGCCCTTTACAGCATAATTTCCCAAACTTCAAAATGACCTAATCCACAAACCTAGCCAACCTAGGTCCCTTACTCTTACTTTATTAACAGTGGGGTCTCACTACCTCTCCAGCTAATTACACAATTTAACAATGAGATGGAAAAACCTACTGGAATCTTTTTTTTTTTTTTTTAATCGTTGCCCCCTGAAGTCATGCTGTCCAGGGGTAGGTTGAGCCCCCTGGGTTTCACCAGAAGACAGACAGCAGATGCCTCAGCCGAAACTGTTTACAGCACACGGGCAGGTTCCACACCAAGACACATTTGGTGGAACTGATTTAAGGCTCTCATTAAAATGTTCCTTTGTTGAGCACAAGGCATCTCCCCACCCCCAGAGGAGATTCCAGACCTCCAGTCCCCAGCCCGCAGCCTGCCCTAACTCCCCCCAGACCAGGACCCCTCCCTCCACTAAACACTCGTCACCGGATTAACATTGATTAACATCAGGGTTGTCTTCTCACGGAAGGAATTTAGCATTCATTGAACGTGAGCCGTGTGTCCACCAGAATCTCCCCCAGAACTCTAGAAACTTCAGCAGTGGAGGCAGCCCTATCCGGCACCACACACACCAAAACCCCAACAGCCTAGGAAGACCTAGGAAGCCTGTGAGCTCCGGCTGCCAGCCCATATGGCTGGGCATCCCCCCTCCCATCCTGGCTGTGCAAAAACTTCCCTGCTTCCTCTGGGAGCAGATGTGGGTTCTGCCATGAGCATGACCACCCCACATGGCAGAAGGAACACAGGGGGCTCAGGGAACACCTCCTGCTAACTCAGGGAACTTGCTCTTACCTCTCCTTTTACAGCCCGGGGTGGGGGAGATGTTAAGTCCATCAACACTAAACCCCCTCCACAGCTGGCAGGCCAGGGATACCTCAGAAAAGGCAAACTTTACCCCCCCCCCCCCCCCCCCCCCCCCCCCCCC
>SJYV01006435.1:1614933-1655398 GCA_006410875.1 Neotragus pygmaeus | reverse complement strand
ATTGTGATCCACACAGTCAAAGGCTTTGGCATAGTCAATAAAGCAGAAATAGATGTTTTTCTGGAACTCTCTTGCTTTTTCCATGATCCAGCGGATGTTGGCAATTTGATCCCTGGTTCCTCTGCCTTTTCTAAAACCAGCTTGAACATCTGGAAGTTCATGGTTCATGTATTGCTGAAGCCTGGCTTGGAGAATTTTGAGCATTACTTTACTAGCATGTGAGATGAGTGCAATTGTGCGGTAGTCTGAGCATTCTTTGGCATTGCCTTTCTTTGGGATTGGAATGAAAACTGACCTATTCCAGTCCTGTGACCACTGCTGAGTTTTCCAAATTTGCTGACATATTGAGTGGAGTACTTTCACAGCATCATCTTTTAGGATTTGAAACAGGTCAACTGGAATTCCATCACCTCCACTAGCTTTGTTCGTAATGATGCTTCCTAAGGCCCACTTGACTTCACATCCCAGTATATCTGGTTCTAGGTGAGTGATCAAACCATTGTGGTTATCTGCATCATGAAGATTTTTTTTTGTATAGTTCTGTGTATTCTTGGCACCTCTTCTTAATATCTTCTGCTTCTGTTAGGTCCATTGATAATATTCACTGTACATGCTCAGTTGCTCAGTCACGTCCAATTCTTTGTGACCCCAAGGACTGTAATCTGCCAGGCTGTTTGTCCATGGGATTCTCCAGGCAAGAATACTGGAGTGGGGTGCCATGCCCTTCTCCAGGGAATCTTCCCAACCGAGGGATCAAACCTGTGTCTCTCATCTGTCCTGCATGACAGGCAGATTCTTTACCACTAGCACCACCTGGAAAGTCCAATATTCACTGTATACCACCTAAACATCTAACAAAAATTGAATGATTAAACCATAACACACAACTGGACAATGTAACAGACTACCATTTTAAAAGAAGTGCTTCGGTTCAGTTCAGTTCATTTGCTCAGTCGTGTCCGACTCTGTGACCCCATGAATCGCAGCATGCCACACCTCCCTGTCCATCACCAACTCCCGGAGTTCACTCAGACTTGCATCCATCGAGTCAGTGATGCCATCCAGCCATCTCATCCTCTGTCGTCTCCTTCTCCTCCTGCCCCAAATCCCTCCCAGCATCAGAGTCTTGTCAACATAAATTATATGAAAACAGGTGTCATTAAGTAAAAAAGCAAGATTCAGAACATTATGTGTATTATGATCCCATTAGCTTTTTTTCATTTTAAAAGTTATATGTGAACAGATAGGCAAAAGATAGTAGATGCATACTAGGGAATGTCTTTCAGTCTTTAAAAGGAATTCTGACATATTCTACATAGATAAACCTTGAGGGCATCATCAGTCAATTCAGTTCAGTTCAGTTTAGTCGCTCAGTTGTGTCCAGTTCTTTGTGACTCCATGGACTGCAGCAAACCAGGCTTCCCTGTCCATCACCACTCCCAGAACTTGCTCAAACTCATGTCCATCAAGTCGGTGATGCCCTCCAACTACCTCATCCTCTGTCATCCCCTTCTCCTGCCCTCAATTTTTCCCAGCATCAGGGTCTTTTCCAAGGAGTCAGTTCTTCGCATCAGGTGGCCAACGTATTGGAGTTTCATCTTCAGCATCGTCCTTCCAATGCATATTCAGGACCGATTTCCTTTAGGATGAACTGGTTGGATTTCCTTGCTGTCCAAGGGACTCTCAGGAGTCTTCTCCAGCACCACGGTTCAAAAGCATCAATTCTTTGGCACTCAGCCTTCTTTATGGTTCAACTCGCACATTCATACATGACTGGAAAAAACATAGCTCTGACTAGATGAACATTCATCAGCAAAGTGATGTCTCTGCATTTTAATATGCTGTCTAGATTGGTCATTGCTTTTCTTCCAAGAAGCAAGTGTCTTTTAATTTCATGTCTGCAGTCACCATCTGCAGTGATTTTGAAGCCCAAGAAAATAAAGTCTGTGGACATTATGCTAAGTGAAATAAGGCCATCACAAAAGAAAATGCTTCTACTTATAGGGACTGAATGTTTGTGTCCCTGGTAAATTTTCATGTTGAAACCTAACCCCCAATGTGATAATGGTTGGNGAGATGGGCTGGATAACGTGTACCTGGAGTTATCGGCTTTTTCAGGATCTCAGGCTTTTTTTTTTTTTCCTGCTCCCTCTGCAGGTTGAAGCCAGGCTTTTGTGACTTGATGAGGACACATTTCTCCTGGGGTGTAATAAGGCAGCCAGAGTTAGACCTAACGCCAAAGAGAGAACATTTGCTATTTTGGAAGAGTTAATCCTAAAGCTTCTTTCTTTGGCTCCTGCCTTTAGAAAAGGCATTTCTAAGGCAGGTCCAGACAAGACTGCACCCACAATAATCCGCCCTCAACCATCTTAAGGCTAATCAGGAAACTTTACTGAGCACTTGTAAGGTGCCAGGCTGGGTGCTGGTGGCGGATTTAACTCTCCTGACGCCTTCTCCAGGGTTGTTTAAGCTGTTACCCTCATGTGGCAGCCCAGGAGCTGGGGCACAGAGGTCCACAGCTCAGCTGAGACGCCTCAGCCAGCATGGGGCTGAGCTGGGACGGGAGCCCAGACTGGCACCCCAGACCACCCTCCTGCCCCGCAGGGCCCCCGCGCGGGCACTTGGGCAGAGCCTGCCCCGTCCCCGCTGCCCATCTCCAGCTGTGTGCTGGAAGTCCACAGACCTCTCCCGCCGCCTTCCCCTGTCCTGGGTGTGCATCCAGGACAGACCTCCCACAGGCTCCCTTTAAGCTGTGGTTTATTACTCAATGAAGACATGTCAAAATGGCTCGTAAACAGTGTAGTGTATTTCAAATGTAAACATGTTTAAAGTTAAGCCCATTAGCACAAAAAATAATATGAAGCAATTTAAAAGTGCTTTTCCAAGACAGTTACTGGATTTATTTGTTCACAGCTCACACAGACAGTAGAATCTGGTAAAGGAATATATGCATTCTTTTGTTTTTATTGGAATATAACACATATAGCAAATTATCTGTCAAGTACACTAATCTGAGGGATACTACTTGATGGCGTGTACACACACACACACACACACACACACACACACACNGATTCTCCAGGCAAGAACACTGGAGTGGGTTGTCATTTCCTCCTCCAGGGGATCTTCCCGACCCAGGGATCGAACTCTCATCTCTATGTCTACTGCATTGGCAGGTTGGTTCTCTACCATTAGCACCACTTGGAAAGCCCTTTACACAGTAACTAACAATAAGTGGATGTTGAATGAGCAGTAAGAGACACTGAAGGAATTATTTCAAAGGAACCATGAGGTACACAGAGCTCTGACCATGGCAACCACACCGCGCCATCCCCTGGGGGTTAAGGATGAAGGTGTTACCTTGGTTACTAGGAAACAGCTGGGCTGTTCTGTCATGATGGGGATGTCAGGTGGGGGAAACCGTTGTCCCCTCTTATCCTGAGGGAGGGTATCAAGACAATCAGGATGAGGCTCTCTTGTCTTAGAGTGATGTTGGTGGCTGTTTGGTGCTTTCTGCCTGGTGGTGCACAATTGGCTTTGTTGCTAAAGCGTTAGACCTCCACCCAAAGCTATAGTGATGACTTAGCCAACTTGTTTGGATTCTCAAAAACCTTCCCACAGGATTGGTTACATCATTTGCAGGTCCCAGTGAAAAGGTGAGGCCCTTTGTTCAAAAAAATATTAAGCATTCCAAGAAGGTGACATCAGACATTAAACCAAGGATGGGGGCCTTCTGAGCAAGAAGCCTTGTGAGAATGACCTGGTCTTCGGCCCAGGAAGCTGCCCCATCATTCACATAAACATACACTCAGTCCCTGTCTTTCTCTGACTCAGTCTCTCACTGTCTAAATCTTCCCACACACTCTCCTTAAGCCACGCCTTCAATCCAGCGTCCCCGCCTCCACGACTTAGGGAATTCCATCGTCCTCACATGGGTAGAGTCCTGATTCTTACTCCTTGCATCTGGTAAACTCTGGAACCACAGTTTCACCAGTTGTTGCCAGAAATACTTTCCTAGCTGTTTTCTGAATCAATCCTGTGGACTGGGATGATGAGCGGGATCGGGAGGCTTGGAATGCTCCAATCACACTTTGAAGACCTCAAAGGAGAAAGCTTTCACCAGTTCCTTCTGAATTACCTAAGGGCAGCACCCCTCCACTGAAACTATTAACCTTCTTCCAAAGGGAACAGTCTCATCTCATAGGATGAATACATATTTCTTCTATTAAGAAAATAGTAACCCTTTTCCTTGTAACTCTATAGCCCCAGCATTACTGTGCTCAAAGAAACTTCCTTACCCAATTTTTATTACAAAGAGCCCCACACTAGCCGAATTTTTTTCTGACTGGAGTGTCTGGAACTATTCTAAATAGTTAATCTCTGACTCTCCAGGTTTTTCTTTGATGGAAAGAGGAAGCTGAGTTTCTGTCATCCCACCTCAGCTTGACAGATCAGAGAGATAATTAGAATGGACTATCCATGAGCGATTAAAAATGCATCCACAATACTAGACACATTCCTTATTTGTGGTTTAGATGAATCCTACTCGAGGGATCCTTTGTTACCACCCCCTGTCCTTCAGCATACCTACACGCCTCTTTCTGGAGGAGCAAGGAACTCCACCTGGCTCTAAACTTACACTGACCAAGTCAGTGGGCCCATGATATTGCTCCCAAATTCTTTTATCCAGCCCTTGCATATTGCTGCTTGAGCCTTTCAAAAAAGTTTTCTCTCTTCTCGCACCCCAGACTTTTCCCTCTTCCTACAGAACTCTATCCCCTTCTCTACCCAGGGGATGCCCAACTTCTCTCCATCTCAAAGTATCTCTGGATTTTTGCTTATCTTCCTTCTTTCCCTTCACCTGTGCTCTGAATCCCCCCCATCTCCTCTAACACTTTGTTCCATTGACTTCCCTCTTTTTCTGTCTTAGATCTTTAATTATTTCTTCCCTGGGTCCCTTCTCTGGGTTCAAACATCTCCCACCCTGAAACGACTTTCCCTTGCTCCTGCCTAGCCCTTAAGTCGTCATCACATCTCTTTCCTTCACTTTGCAGCCAAACAAATGGAACAAATACCCTCACGCTCTGCGTCTACCTCCTTACTTCCTGCACCTCCACACAGCCCACAGCCACGAGGTCTCCTCCCACCCTCTCCACTGAAACTGCTCTGACAAAGGTCAATAGCCTCCTCCTGCCAAGCCCAGTGGGCGTCGACCAGTCCTTATCTCCCTTGACCTCCCTCTGAGAGTCTCCTGTTAATCACCCCATTATTCAGGAAACTCACTTCCCTAGGTCTCCACATCTTTCTCTCAAAGTTCTCCTACCTTCTTGGCATCTTACTCTTTTTTGTGGTTAAATCATCCTCTCGTGATGACAGCAGAGAGACCACACCAGTAATTAGAGGTAGTACATGATACATGGAGTTCCAGTGATGTTGCTCACTGAGAGTAAGAAAGAATCCCTTGAATTGTAAACCAAGATCTTGGCAAACCCAGTACACAGGTGTCTCAGGAGCTAAGGATGATGTGTCCAGGTGCTTAAGCAAGTACTATGGAAAATTATCCCTGTCTTTTCCACCTCCAAACTGTCTTCCAAGTTCCCAGATTCCTTCCTATCAGGGTGGAGATATCCAAAATAGACACATGGCCCTAGCGCTCAAATGCCATCTGGCTTTACGACACTGAATAAATTTAAATAATCCAAACTTACAACTCTGAGGATCAAAGGCGATGAGCGATTGCGGTTCAGTGTCTCCCTGTGTGCCCTGCAAGAATATTACTCTAGCAACTCTTGCCCCCTGTCTCCTACGTGATCAGTTTTCCACTCTTCCATCAGCATAAAAACATGCTACTCTTCTCCCATCTTTGAAAAAAATTGCCCTATCCCCCTTCTTTGCTCCCTTTTCCAGGTAAAGCTCCTTGCAAAAGTCAGCCATACTTGCCTTCTCTCACTCCTCTTTCCCCGTTTTCTCTCTCTCTTTCTAATTTTTCGTCTGGGCTGTGCTGGGTCTCTATCACTGCGTGTGGTCTCTCACTAGCTGCGGCAAGCGGGGCTCCTCTCTAGTTGCGGTGTGCCCGCTCTAGGCGTGCGGGCTTCAGCATCTGCGGCTCACAGGCTCTAGAGCTCAGTCTCAGCAGCTGTGGCCCACGGGCTTAGTTGCCCCAAGGCATGTGGGATCTTCCTGGACCAGTGATCAAACCTATGTCCTCTGCATTGGCAGTTGGATTCTTGAGCACTGGACCACTAGGGAAGCCCCTTTCCTGTCCCATTTTCTCTTAAACCAGCCCTAATTAGACTTCCTCTCCAGTAGCTCCCAGCAGAACATTCTTATCACTAATGTCTTCCGTTGTAAAATGCAGTGGTCAATTCTCATTCCTTCTGTTACTTAACCTATCAGCAGCATTGGACAGAGTTATTTATTCCCTCCTCCTTGATCTTTTTTCACTTGTCTTTTAAAAAGCCTCTTGATGAAAGTGAAAGAGGAGAGTGAAAAAGTTGGCTTAAAGCTCAACGTTCAGAAAATGAAGATCGTGGCATCTGGTCCCATCACTTCATAGGAAATAGATGAGGAAACAGTGGAAAAAGTGTCAGACTTTATATTTTTGGGCTCCAAAATCACTGCAGATGGTGACTGCAGCCACGAAATTAGAAGACGCTTACTCCTTGTAAGAAAAGTTATGACCAACCTAGATAGTATATTCAAAAGCAGAGACATTACTTTGCCGACAAAGGTCCATCTAGTCAAGGCTGTGGTTTTTCCTGTGGTCATGTATGGATGTGAGAGTTGGACTGTGAAGAAGGCTGAGCGCNCAGACACGACTGAGTGACTAACACTTAACGGCCTCACGAGTGAGGTGCTGAGAAATCTGACCCAAGCCGTACAGCAGGTCAAGTAACAGGAAGAAAGGTCAACAACCCAGGTAGAGTTATTCACGCCCTTCCCCGCGTTCCCCCCCAAAATATTTATTTATTTATTTATTGAGGTTGTGGAGCATCTTATTAGTTGCAGCATGCAGGAACTTCAGCTGAGCCATGTGAGATCTAGTTCATGACCGAGGAATGAACCTGGGTACCCTGCATTGGGAGCACAGTCTCAGTCATCGGACCACCCTCAAAGTCCTCTCTCTCTGTGTTTTGCTACATTCTGCACCTCCCAGTGTCACAGACACTCTTTGCTTACCCTGGTACCTAGACCAGTACCTCAGAAGGTATTAAGAAGTCAACTGTTTGCTGTGTATTTGATAAAATGAATGGAGGAAAAAAAAAAAAGAGAAACTGCCCTTCAGGAGAAAATGATCGAATTGTAGATTAATTCAGCTCTGTGTGGGAGAGAAATAGGCAGAGAGAGGATGAAGGTGAGAGCATGCAAATCCTACTTTTATTTTTACTTTTAGGCTATATTGCACAGCATGCAGGATATTAGTTCCCCGACTAGGGACTGAAGCTGTGTAATGTGCACATCATTAGTCTGAATCCTTATTAAAAACTCTGGAGAGAGACTTCAGAAAAGTGGAAAAGACCTACTCCAGTGGCTAAGACTNCTATATATTGTCACCCTGCTTATTTAACTTCTATGCAGAGTACATCATAAGAAACATTGGGCTGGAAGGAGCACAAGCTGGAATCAAGATTGCTGGGAGAAGGATCAATAAATTCAGATATGCAGATGACACCACCCTTATGGCAGAATGTGAAGAGGAACCCTTGATGAAAGTGAAAGAAGAGAGTGAAAAAGTTGGCTTAAAGCTCAACATTCAGAAAAAGAAGATCATGGCATCTGGTCCCATCACTTCATCGGAAATAGGTGGGGAAGCAGTGGAAACAGTGTCAGACTTTATTTTTTTGGGCTCAAAAATCACTGCAGATGGTGATTGCAGCTATGAAATCAAAAGATGCTTACTCCTTGGAAGGAAAGGTGTGACCAACCTAGATAGCATATTGAAAAGCAGAGACATTACTTGCCAACAAAGGTCCATTTAGTCAAGGCTATGGTTTTTCCAGTGGTCATGTATGAATGTGAGAGTTGGATAGTGAAGAAAGCTGAGCGCCGAACTGTGGTGTTGGAGAAGACTCTTGAGAGTCCCTTGGACTGCAACGAGATCTAACCAGTCCATCCTAAAGGAGATCAGTCCTGGGTGTTCATTGGAAGGACTGATGCTAAAGCTGAAACTCCAGTACGTTGGCCACCTCATGTGAAGAGTTGACTCACTGGATGCTGGGAGGCATTGGAGGCAGGAGGAGAAGGGGACGACAGAGGATGAGATGGCTGGATGGCATCACTAACTCGATGGACGTGAGTCTGAGTGAACTCTGGAAGTCGGTGATGGACATGGAGGCGTGGCATGCTGTGATTCATGGGGATGCAAAGAGTCGGACATGACTGAGTGACTGAACTGAACTGAACTTACTAAATTCTTAGTGAGCACAGCTTATGTCTTGGATATTATGTAAAATTCTGAAATGAATACAAGAAAACGTAAACCACAAACAACTGGAGAAATGGACTAATTTATTGTTATAATTGTGAGCACTTGTGCTTTCCTTGTGGCTCAGCTGGTAAAGAATCTGCCTGCAGTGCAGGAGACCTATGTTCAATCCCTGGGTTGGGAAGATCCCCTGAAGAAGGGAAAGGTTACCCACTCCAGTAGTCTGGCCTGGAGAATTCCATGGACTACAGTCCATAGTGTCACAAAGAGTCGGACACGACTGAGTGACTTTCACTCATATGAGCACTTTTCTAGTAGCTCAACTGACATGCAGTCTTTGAAATTGCTGCTTTCCAAATATAAGACAATTTTAATTTTTCAAGTGATCAAATAGATTACAAATTGAATAAGATGTATCATTTAAAATTATTAAATCACCCAAAATTAAATATTTTGAAATTCTTCAATTTTGGAAAGCTTGTGATAAAACTACAGCAATTATACGTTCATTATAAGTGGTGTTGTAAATTGGCACAAATATGTTTTAAAAATTATCAAGAAATGTCTTTAATGAGAGGTACATTGCAAACATAATTTAAAACATTAATGGACTATTTGTTCCTGAGAATTTATTTTGAAAATATGACTTATTGGGAAAAAGAACTATNATTCATTATAAGTGGTGTTGTAAATTGGCACAAATATGTTTTAAAAATTATCAAGAAATGTCTTTAATGAGAGGTACATTGCAAACATAATTTAAAACATTAATGGACTATTTGTTCCTGAGAATTTATTTTGAAAATATGACTTATTGGGAAAAAGAACTATACTGAAATTAGATGCCCACTGCAGGACATTTTTAAATGAGATCATTGCTAATGTTATGAAATGAAGTTACAGAGCACTAGTTCAGTGAAATACAATGTGATCATAAACATTTTTTTTGTAAAAATAATTTAGAAAAGTTATAGAATAATTCTTATAAGTCAGAGGAAAAAAAACATAACAATCGTGATAAAGATATTAGAATTTCTAAGGTAGTCAGAACTTGAGAGACTACATGAAAGGGACAAAGGAAATTTATCATAGTCGGCCCAAATTTTCTGCATGCTGTTTTTCCTCTAAAGGCATTTGCCCATTTTCAGTAAAACACAGAAGCCTTAAAGGCCTAGAAGCATGCCAGAGTAGATGCTGCCAAAGAACTGGTGAGTTTCAAGGCAATCTCTTTAGACTTGGAAGATGAAATTTGAGTTTGAGACTGCCAAATCACCTAGATGTGAAAGTTCAAGACCTCACTGAGTGAAAAAGTGTAAACAAGTCACCCTGATGCTTGTGTAACCCTCAAACATTTTCTATTTCAGTTGCATATGACAAAAACTTAGAAATAAAGCAAAAAGTTACTGTGAAGTAGAGTAGAACTTTTGGCAGTTTTCTGATGCTGATAAAAATGGAGTTTAGAAGTTAACAAGAGGTACCATTTCACACCAGTCAGAATGGCTGCGATCCAGAAGTCTACAAGCAATAAATGCTGGAGAGGNGGTAATTTGAGCATTCTTTGGCATTGCCTTTCTTTGGGATTGGAATGAAAACTGACCTTCTCCAGTCCTGTGGCCACTGCTGAGTTTTCCAAATTTGCTGGCATATTGAGTGGAGCACTTTCACAGCATCATCTTTTAGGATTTGAGACAGGTCAACTGGAATTCCATCACCTCCACTAGCTTTGTTCATAATGACGCTTCCTAAGGCCCACTTGACTTCACACTCTAGGATGTCTGGCTCTAGGTGAATGATCACATCATCGTGGTTATCTGCATCATGAAGATCTTTTTTGTACAGTTCTACTGTGTATTCTTGCAACCTCTTCTTAATATCTTCTGCTTCTGTTAGGTCTGTACCATGTCTATCCTTTATTGAGCCCATCTTTGAATGAAATTCAATACCAATGAATACCAATATCAATACCAATTCCCTTGGTATCTCTAATTTTCTTGAAGAGATCGCTAGTTTTCCCATTCTGTTGTTTTCCTCTATTTCTTTGCATTGATCACTGATGAAGGCTTTCTTATCTCTTCTTGCTATTCTCTGGAATTCTGCATTCAAATGGATATATCTTTCCTTTTCTCCTTTGCCTTTGGCTTCTTTTCTTTTCACAGGTATTGGTAAGGCCTCCTTAGACAACCATTTTGCCTTTTTGTATTTTTTTTCTTGGGGATGGTCTTAATCACTGTCTCCTGTACAATGTCATGAACCTCCATCCATAGTTCTTCAGGCACTCTATCAGATCTAATTCCTTGAATCTATTTGTCACTTCCACCGTATAATTGTAAGGGATTTGATTTAGGTCATATCTGAATCGTTTAGTGGTTTTCCCTGATTTCTTCAATTTAAGTCTGAATTTGACAATAATGAGTTCATGATCGGAGCCACAGTCAGCTCCTGGTCTTTTTTTACTGACTGTATTAAAGCTTCTCCATCTTTGACTGCAAAGAATATAATCAATCTGATTTCTGTATTGACCACCTGGTAATGTCCATGTGTAGAGTCTTCTCTTGTGTTGTTGGAAAAGGGTGTTTGCTATGACCAGTGCTTTCTCTTGGCAAAACTCTATTAGCCTTTGCCCTGCTTCATTCTGTACTCTCCAAGGCCAAATTTGCCTGTCACTACCTGTTCTCTATCTTGTCCCTCTTCTGCCCATGTATTCTCAAAACATAATCAGAGTGATATAATGTATCTGTAATTCCTTCACCCCTACCCCACCCCCAAGCTTCTGATAACCAACATTCTACTCTCTTGTTTGAGTTCAGCTTTTTTAGACTTCACATATAAGTTAAATCATACAGTATTTGTCTTTATCTGATTTATCTTAGATTTAGCATAATGCCTTAGGATGCAGTCATGGTGTTGAAAATGGCATAATGTCCTTCTTTCTCATGGGTGAATAATATTCTATTGTATATACGACCACATCATCTTTATCCATTCATTCACTGGTGAACACTTGGGTTGTTCCTACCAGTGGATTGTTTCTACCTTGGCTGTTGTGAATAAGCTACAATAAACAAGAGGGTGCAGCTATACTTTTTGATACCCTGTTTTCATTTCCTTTGAGTATATAACCAGAATTGGGGTTTCTGAGTCATATGATAGCTCTATACTGTTTTCCACTGTGGCTCTACCAATTTACTTTCCCACCAACAGTGAACAAAGTTTCTTCTTTCTCTACAGTCTTGCCAGCACCTGTTATCTGTTGTATTTTTTATAATAGACGTTCTAACAGGTGTGAGGTGATAGCTCATTGTGGTTTTGATTTGTAGTTTCCTGATGATTTGTGATGTTGAATACCTTTTCGTGTACCTGTTGGCCAAATGTATATCTTGGAAAAATGTCTGTTCAGTTTTTCTGCCCATTTTTCCGTTGGATTGTGTTTTTTTTGTTGTTGTTCTGTTTTTCTTTTGTTACTAAGTTGTATGAGTCACCTTTATGTTTTGGACACTAACCCCTTATCTGACATATGCTCTGCAAATGTTTTCTCCCATTCTGTATGTTATTTTTTCATTTTGCTTATTTTGCTGTGCAGAAGCTTTTTAGTTTGATGTAGTTCTGCTTGTTGACAGCCAAAGCAAACCTGAGAAAGAACAGCAAAGCCAGAGGCATTATACCTCCTGATTTCAAACTATACTACAAATTTAGCAATTAAAACAGTGTGCGTGCTTCATTACTCAGTCATGTCTGATTCTTTGCAATCTCATGGACTGTAGCCCACCAGGCTCCTCTGTCTTTGGGATTCTCCAGGCAAGAATACTGAAGTGGGTAGCCATTCCCTTCTCTAGGGGATCTTCCCAACTCAGGGACTGAACCCATGTATTCTGCACTACAGGTGGATTCTTTACCATCTGAGCCACCAGGGAAACTTGTATAGTATTGGCATGAAAATAGACCCATAGACCAGTGGAACAAAATAGAGAACCAATGAATAAACCTCTACATATAAGGTCAACTAATATATGACAAGGATTCAAGAATACTCAATAGGGGAAGGATAGTATCATCAATAAACCGTGTTGAGAAAACTGGATAACCACGAACAGAAAATGAAACTAGGGCACGATCCAACACCACTCACAAAAACTAACTTGAAATGGATTAAAGACTTCAACATAACATTTGAACCATAAAATTCCAAGAGGAAAACAGGGGGGAAAGCTCCTTGACATTGGTCTTGGCAATGATTTTCTGAATAGGACACCGAAAGCACAAACACTAATAGCAAAAATCAACAGGTAGGCTAAAAAGCTTGTTCAGAGCAAGAGAATAAGCCTTTAAAAAAGCTTTTTTGGGGGGCGGGGCTGTGCTGGGTCTTCATTGCTTTGGGTGAGCTTTCTCTAGTTGCAGTGAGTGGGGGCTACTCTCTATCTGTGGTATGATGGCTTCTCATTGCCGTGGCTTCTCTTGTTGCAGAGCATGGGCGCTAGAGTGCATGGGCTTCCGTTGTTAAAGCTTGCAGGCTCTAGAGTAGGGGCTGAGTAGTTGTGGCTCATGGGCTCAGCTGCCCCACGGCATGTGGACTCCTCCCAGGCCAGGGATCAAACATGTGTCTCCCACACTGACAGGCAGACTCAACTGCTGGACCACCAGGGAAGTCCTGAGAATAAGCGTCTTAAAAATGAAGTCATTCATCTTCCATCCGGGTAATTTCACACTCAAATCCTCCCCACGGTCCAGAGCAGGATCCACGTCCAAGAACAGCAGCAGCACATCCATAAACCTTCACAGTATGTGGGATCGGTTGCCTTTTGATTTGAGGACATAGACCAGGAAATCTGCAGACACAGTTCCCCGGGGCCTGATTGGAGTCAGTCATGAGAGCAGATACGGGCGGCACTGAGCCCCGGGTCCCAGTGACAGAGGCGCCCACGTGTTCTTCAGCAAGCGTATCTGCCAAATGCCCTCCAAAGTGTGAGGTTCAGAGCAGGGCACCCTCTCCAGGGTCTGAGAGTGATGATGGAATAGTCACCAGGTGCAGGACAACACTGGTCCTTGGCCATTCCTCCTTCCCAGTCTGTACAGCTGGCAGAAAGGTCATTCCCTTCCCCCTGCTCTGGATAAACTGCCCAAGGATGGGCATGGTAGTATCTCAGGGGAGCTCTGAGCCTTTGGGAAAATCCCTTCTCTTTGAGGATCATGAAGAGTGCTGGTGCTTCGAACAAACTCTGGTCCAGTGGTGGGGGGCAATCCAGGGGTGGGGAAGTGGGAGGTACAAACTACTGAGTGTGAGATAGGCTCAAGGCTGTGTTGTACAACATAGAGCAGGACCGGTGCAGGACAATACTGGTAGATATATCAATATTTTGTGATAACTGTAAATGGAGAGCAAATTTTAAAATTGTATGAAATTTAAACAATTTTTAAAGAGTGCTGGTGCCTTGGTTTCATATTATTGTGTTGCCTCTCACCTCCAAACCTATCTTTCTCCATTTTTCTTTCTTTTTTTTTTTTTCCAGAGCGAACGAGGGATTTAATCATGGGGAAACATCTTTAGCGGGTTGGTGTAAAAATGACAGAATACAGACATGGTTCTTTACACAGACAATTAAACAGTAAATTTCAAAACCCACGCAGCAATTTGAACCTTATTTCTTGAAAAACGAACACAGACAAATAGGGTGGGTGCCCAGCGCCCATTTTTCTTTATGATGCTGAGGCTGGGAGCCTGCAAACTTCCCTTCTGCTCAGCCAGTTGGTTCTCTTGATGGCAAGTTCTGTCCACAGGGGGCGCTAGAGGGGAGGGGCGCGCTCCTTCCAACCTGCCTCCCTCTGGGGTCGATCACCCAGACTTGCTTCTGGAACACAGGTGTCACTGTGTTGCTGTTGTTGTTTAAGACATGTCTGGCTTTTTTTTGACCTCATGGAACGTAGCCCGCCAGGCTCCTCCGTCCATGGGATTTCCCAGGCAAGAATACTGGAGTGGGTTGCCATTTCCTTCTCCCGGGGATCTTCCCCATCCAGGGACTGAACCTGTGTCGGTCTCCTGCATTGCAGGTGGATTCTTTACCACTGAACCACCAGAGAAGTTTCCTAACACTCACAGGTAATTGTGTCTCCCCCAGATAACTCAGAGAAGGCAATGGCAACCCACTCCAGTACTCTTGCCTGGAAAATCCCAGGGACGGGGAGCCTGGTGGGCTGCCGTCTATGGGGTCGCACAGAGTTGGACATGACTGAAGCAACTTATCAACAGTAGCAAATAACTCAGCACCAACACTGGCCAGCACTGCCTACTCAGAGAACTGTGTTGCAACTCCACGGGGTCCCTCTTTTGGGGTTCTTTTAAAATTTTATCTATTTATTGAGCTGCATGTGAGCTCTTCATTACAGCATCTGGGCTCCATTTCCCTGACCAGGGATCAAACATGGGCCCCCTTCATTGGCAGCACTGAGATTTAGCCACTGAACCACTAGAGAAGTCCCACCTCCTCTGAGTTTTTAGGTTTTAATAATTACAGCATCTTCCTTTTGTTCCCTCCACTCTAGAGGTCCACTCTTGTAATTGCTTCCTGGAATTGCTACCTCTGTAATTTCTTAGAGTTTTTCTTTTTTAATTACCTTGTTAACTGTTCTTTGTGTTAAATGCAGTCTTCACATAAGGTGTTGTTATGGATTGAATGTGTCCCTCCACCTCCTCAAATTCACATACTGAAATTCTAATTTCCAACATGATGGAATTAGGCGGTGGGCTCTTTGGAAGATGCTTAAGGTCATAAGGGTTGAGTCCTCATCTGTGGGATTAATGCCCTCATAAAGGAGACCCACAGGGCTCCTTAACCCCTTCTGCCAGGAAACAAGATCTCAGGAGACACGGGATCTACCAGCACCTTAACTTTGGCCTTCCCAGCCTCCAGAACTGTGAGAAATAAGTATTCGTTTTCAAGCCACCCAGTCTGTGGCATTCCGTTATAGCAGTCCAGCTGGCTTCTGTCTCCCATCCGGGCCCTGACTGGTGTGAGTTTAAATCTCAGCCTAACTCTTCCTAACTGTGAGGTTCTGTTAGTTGACTTAAGTTATGCTGTGGTGACAAAATAACCCAAACCGCAGTGGCTGACAACAGAGGTTTGTTTTGGGCTCAGGCCTAGGCTGGTCATTCTTGGTCATAGCCCTGGGATCCAGGCTGAAGGAACAGCCCCCATCAGAGACGTTGCCGTTTGTGAAGCAGAGCAATAAAGGAAGATGGTGGGATCAAGAGAGACTTTGACTTGAATATTGCATGTGCCATTCTCCCTGCGTTACATTGACTAGAGCAGGTCACAGGGACAAGTCCAACATCAGTGGGGTCAAAAGTGCTACCTTCCATAAGGAGGGGCTCTATAAGGGAGGAGTTCAAATATTTTAAACAATAATGCATCCAACAGTGAGCATCCCCAGGTGGTAGGGTGGGCTGGTCTAGGAGCACCGAGTACTGTGGGGTTTGTGTGTGTGTGTGTGAATTAAAGAGCCCGTCTTTAAAGCGCTGTCCTCTGGAAGCTGGCTTCTGTAGTGTCTTCCTCCCCCAGGGGTGACACTGAAGGCANGTGGTAGGGTGGGCTGGTCTAGGAGCACCGAGTACTGTGGGGTTTGTGTGTGTGTGTGTGAATTAAAGAGCCCGTCTTTAAAGCGCTGTCCTCTGGAAGCTGGCTTCTGTAGTGTCTTCCTCCCCCAGGGGTGACACTGAAGGCAGACAGCCTCCCATTCTGAGAAACGCCCTGGGAATCCAGTATCAGCAGCAGCAGTTAACGCTGCATGCCTCCACTCTTACTGAGAATTTCGACATGGTGCTAGATCCAGAGTCCAGTGGGGGCCACTGCGAGCAGCCAGCCCTCCCTCAAGCACACACACAGAGCCAGGCAATAGCGGCCCGCTCCCCACAAGTGGCAGCAAGGATGCCCCAGAGCTCCCAATGGGGTCAAAACCCCCTCTCCGGGATTTGAGTTAATCAGAATAAGGGAAACCAGGAAGTGGGGGACTTCTTCATAAGCAGTCTTGGAATCATTCAATTTGAATTCCTAAAAGAATTCTGACTTTATTTGTAAATCCAGCTATTAGTTATTTGTTCTGGGTTATCTTTCACATTGAAATTGGATTTTTTTTTTTCTGAGTACGTAAATAACATCATGATTGTTAATAATTAGAACTATTCATATAAATATCTGGACCAAAAAAAGTCACCTCAAACCTCATACTCTAAGCATTAATGCTGGTGATTAGTTTTCTTGTACCTCTTTACACATTCATATACACACGGGTGCATGGAAATTTTCATGAATGAGAAGATATCATTAAGTTTTAAATTATCAACCAGCTCCACTGCCANTGGATTGCAGCCATTCTGACTGGCGTGAAATGGTACCTCATTGTGATTTTGATTTGCATTTCTCTGATAATGAGTGACGTTGAGCATCTTTTCATGTGTTTGTTAGCCATCTGTATGTCTTCTTTGGAGAAATGTCTATTTAGTTCTTTGGCCCATTTTTGGATTGGGTTGTTTATTTTTCTGATATTGAGCTGCAGATGTTGCTTGCATATTTTTGAGATTAGTTGTTTGTCCGTTGCTTCATTTGCTATTATTTTCTCCCATTATAGGTTTTTCATAGTCTTTCTTCCAAGGAGGAAGCATCTTTTAATTTCATGGCTACAGTCACCATCCACAAAGATTTTGCATCCCAATTAAAAAATATATATGTCACTGTTTCCATTTTTTTCGCAATTTTTGCCACAGAGTGATGGGACCAGATAACTATGATCTTAGGTTTTTGAACATTTAAGCCAGCTTTTTCACTCTTGTCTTTCACTTTCATCAAGAGGCTCTTTCGTTCTTCTTTGCTTTCCGCCATTAGAGTGATATCATCTGCATATCTGAGGCTGTTGATATATCTCCTAGCAATCATTTTTTAAAAATTTATTTATTTATGTTAATTGGAAGCTTATTACTTTCCAATATTGTAGTGGTTTTTGATATACATTGACATGAATCAGCCATGCATGTACAAATGTCCCCCATCCAGAACCCCCCTCCCACCTTCTTCCCCATCCCATCACTCAGGGTTGTGCCATTGCACTGGCTTTGAGTGCCCTGCTTCGTTCATCAAACGTGGACAGGTGATCTATTTCACATATGGTAAGGAGTACGTCAAGGCTGTATATTGTCACCCTGCTTATTTAACTTCTATGCAGAGTACATCATGAGANTCTCTGATTCCTCTGCCTTTTCTAAAACCAGCTTGAACATCAGGGAGTTCACAGTTCTTGTATTGCTGAAGCTTGGCTTGGAGAATTTTGAGCATTACTTTACTAGCATGTGAGATGAGTGCAATTGTGCAGTAGTTTGAGCACAAAATTAAAAGTTAAAAAAAAATCTTTCTCATAATGTATTTAGGAAAAGTCCTAAGAAGTTATTTTGCCTTTGGGAAACTTTATACCTCAGACATGCAAAAGAAGTTTTCACTTTTTTTTTTTAACAAATAGTTTCTAAATTCACTTTAAGTTTCCCCTCACTCCTTTGACCAATACGTTAGTAATTCAATACATTTCAACTTTGTTTACTGCTCTCCCATGATTGAAAAATCACGACCATTTGAATATCCAAATTGTTTGTTTCTCTGACTTGCTGAATCCCAAAAGTCAGAAAGAAACAGCAGAAAGGAGGTGCAGGTGACATTTCCTTTCCCTCAGGCTTACTACACTGCATTGTTATCATTTTCTTCAAGTCCAAGGCCCATGCAACTATGTAAGTAGATTTGACTTCCCTAAGATAAAGAATTAATTTTCAGTTTTATTGCCTTTCTTTGTATTTTATGACTCCAATACATTGTGGTTTAGGAAAGTTTTGGAAAATACAAAGATCTTATCCATGGCTGGGGAGGTGGGGTGAGATGTGAGGTGGTGGGGGGAGTTGCTTCTTTAAACAATCACTTGATTCTTAGTGGTTTTTTTTTTTTTTTTCCCTCCAAAAATGACTTCTGCAAATATTCAGGAGTTGACTTTCTCACAAAAGACAGGCTTTCTGAAAAATTTTCATTGGCTCTAGCCCAATACCATAATTACTTTAAATTAAACCCCCAAGTGTTTCCTTTTTTCTTCCATAGCACCACAAACAATTCCTTCCTCTGAGTGTTGGACTCAGGTTTAACTCTGCAAGTTTCAAGAAGCAGTCAAGGCCACAGGGGGCAGAAATCCAAACTTTGACCTTGAAAGATGCTCCTAGGATCTGTTGTTTTGTAATATATGTCCAACACAGCCCCCATGTTCCGATGAGTGTGGGAACACCCAGAGTGTCTGTGGACAGAGGAGGGGTTGAAGGTGCATCCTAAAGGGTCTGTGGGGTAAACAGGGGCTGTTTTCCAAAGTTTTGCATGGCTAGAAAGGAATTTTAGGCAGCTATATAAAATTATTATCCAAAAATGTATTCAAAGATAAAACACTGATCAGATCAAATATATTAAAGGAATGATTCATAACTGAAAATTCTCATGCTGACTCACTAAGCTGGAAACATCTGCACTTTCCAGGAGTTTATAGTTCAGTTGGTAAAGAATCCACCTGTAATGCAGGAGACCCTGGTTCAATTCCTGGGTCGGGAAGATCCCCTGAAGAAGGGATAAGCTACCCACTCCAGTATTCTTGGGTTTCCCTTGTGACTCAGCTGGTAAAGAATCTGCCTGCAATGTGGGAGACCTAGGTTTGATTCCTGGGTTGGGAAGATCCCCTGGAGAAGGGAAAGGCTACTCAGACCTGGAGAATCCCATGGACTGTATGTATAGTCCATGGGGTCGCAAAGAGTCAGACACAACTGAGCGACTTTCACTTTTAACAAATATATTTATAACAGACTTTATGATCTGTCATGTATACAACTCTACCAGCCACAATTATTTTAATTTTAGTTAATTTTTTCAAACAATATTTCTCCAAAGCACTGAAGATTACTTGGGGTAAACTCATCACTGGAGGGAAGCAACAGAAGCTTAACATCTTTCCTTACACCATTCCTCCTCCACCCCACCTCACCCCACCCCAAACACTTAAGTTCTAACTAAAGCTAGAAACAGAGATCTGAAAAACAGAAGCTTAAGTTTATCCAAAGTACTAAGGCTAATAGGGCAGGGACTCTTAAAAAGGCAGGATAGTATGGGCACCACTAATGAAAGTTCAAGTTTGTCCTTTGGACTTGCTTGACTTTCTCTTGCTTGGAGGAGAAGAGATCAAACTCTAAGACCTGCCTTCAGGTCAGGAGTCTCTTAATCCTTCGCTATGTATTCCTTTAGACTTTGCTTTTCTTCTGAATTTTGTAGTTCAATTTCCTTTTGGTTGAGTTGTGATGTTGATAATTTGAAAATGTCTCTGGTTCCCTGTGATTTGGCTCTTAAGAAGATTTACAGGTGGGTCTTGTTAGCCATGACCTGAAAAGGTGATAACATTTTTTGTAATCTATTTAGAGGCTACACAATGTAACATAATTCTATTTTCCTCTCTCCTCATTTTATACATTTAATCCATTAGGCTGTTTTATAGAGGCTAAATATGAAAGGACAGTGGTACTATAGTATTTCTTAACCTATTATCAAGACCACAATATTTTATCAGGAATGAAGACCCAAATGCAAATTTTCATTCTCTTTGTGTAACATTTATGCAATAAAGAATAAATTGAGTACATGATTTTTCATTTCTGAATTACTAGGGCTAGTAATGCATGAGTTGCAGAGAAGCATTAATCTATCTAGCTGCTAAGAAATGAAATGTCACTTAGAGGAACTTGTTCTTGCCGGCACAGTCTTTCATCGAGTTCTTCATCAGAAAGCAGAGAAAAAAGTAATTCTTTTTCCAATTGCATTATATTATAGTACATCTTACCCTTTTTCATGTGTCTTGATTTAGTTCCTACATATATAGTGTGCAGAAGCTTTAGTTTTTCAAGGATATCTCAATTTTATCTCATTTTTTTCACATGAAACACAATTTTTTAAAAAGAGAAAAGTAGGATAGACACAAAGGAAACATTTCTTCAAAAGAACAAATTGTTTCTCAATAGCTGTTGAATTTATGGACTGACATCTTACTGTGGGTTTTGGGTGATGTCGCAAGTATGTGTGTGTGTGAGTGTATGTGTGTTTATGTACCTGATCAGTTCTCTTCATTAATGTTATTAGATGAATTATTACTCTGGTGAATAGAGGTCACAAAGTTTTAGGAGAATTAAAATCACAAGTAATGATGATAAAGCACTTTAAATAATATGTGACTGAAAAGCCTGAGAACTGTTTAGTTTTTACAAGTATTGCTTTGCAAAACAATAGACGAATTTTTCAGGTAGGAATGCATTTTTGAAAACAATATATTTATTTGTAAAACCCAAACTTAAGGAACAGACTTACTCTTTCCATAAACTAGTTTTAAAATCATTTTTTCAAAATAATTTAGATTTCAAGGGAAAAAATCACAAAACCCTACACTATCATCTATGTTTTATGAAATAAAACTGTGGATATTTCATTGATTTTCCACAAATATGCCTTCCTGTAATTGAACATATTGTTACATCTAAGTAAAGTAACGTCTCCTTTATTGGAAATCCCTTAGAGATTCATTGTTCCAAACAGTGGGGTTTTTCCAGGTAACAAGCTTTTTTTCCCTTTAACCTACCAAGATTTTAAAAATATTTCCTTAAAATTAAAAGTCTCTCTCTTTTTTAAAGAGCAATATTAAACATAATTAAACATAACTTAACCCCTCCTTTGTAAATGCAAGATAATGATAATACTTTATCTGTAAAAGTGTTTTAAATGTTTTTAAAATACTCGTATCATTATTATAAACATCACTGACTGTATCATCTAAGGGTCCTGAGAGTCAGCTGAGAGTTGTAAAATTATTTAGTCTGAGTCCCTAACAATGCACACCTGCTTCCTCTACAAAATCAAGTGGGTTGGGTAGTAAGTAGGTGCTCTGTCCTCATAATCAGTCTCTCCCACTTCCATTTTGCGGTCAGTAGTAGAACGTTCTTCTAAGAGCCCCATCACCCTCCTGGCGCCTCTCATCCTTCCTTGCATGTTGCATTACTGTTAGGGGTTCAGAAGCCAGAGAAGTGAGGCTCTTAGCATTCCAGAGAGCTGGTCCTGATGAAGACTGAAGACTTGCCTGTGAGTAAACAGCTTAATGGCTTCCCCGGTGGCCCAGACGGTTTAGCGTCTGCCTGCAATGAGGGACACTCGGGTTCGATCCCTGGGTGGGGAAGATCCCCTGGCAGAAGAAAATGGTAACCCACTCCAGTACTCTTGCCTGGAATTCCATGGACTTTGGAGTCTTGTAGGCTGCAGTCCATGGGGTCCCAGAGAGTCGGACACGACTGAGCGACTTCACTTAAACAGCTTAATAGTTTCGAGAATGGTGCTGCAGTGTCAGGGACGCCTCTGCTTATTGCGTGCCTTTCTTGTCTCTTCCTTTCCACTTCTTAACTGAGCTCCAGTCAACTGAGAGAGCTGGATAAGCAACCTTTACATTCAAAATACCTTGTCCTAACTTTGATTGGATATTGCTTCTGGAGGGAAAATAAGACATAAATAAAACATTATGGCTTTATACCTTTTTTTAGTAAATCCTTTTTTTCCTGATTTTCATATTGATTTCCACATTTTTTTAAAAAGTAGAAGTATAGTTCATTTACAATATCTTGTTAGCTTTGGATGTACAGCCAAATAATTCAGATTTTTTGGCAGATTCTTTTCCATGATGGGTTATTACAAGATACTGAATATAGTTCCCTCTGCTATACAGTAGGACTTTGTTGTTAATTTTATATATAATTGTTTGCATCTTTGAATCCCAAACTCCAAATTCATCCTTCCTCACCCCCCTTCCCCCTTTAGTAACATAAAGTTGTTTTCTAAGTCTGTGAGTCTGTTTCTATTTTGTAAATAAGTTCCATTTGTGCAATTTTTTAGATTCCACCTTTAAGTGATATCCTGTGATATTTGTCTTATCCGACTTACTTCACTTAGTTGATAATCTCTAGGTCATCCGTGCTGCTGGAAATCGCATTACTTCATTCCTCTTTATGACTAATACTTCACTGTGTTCGTGTACCACATCCTTTTCATCCAGTCCTCTGTCCATGGACACGTAGGTTGCTTCCATGTCTTGTCTATTGTAAATAGTGCTGCAGTGAACACTGGGGTGCAAGTATGTTCTGATTAGAGTCTTCATCCTTTCAGGATATAGATGGCATTATACTTTGAATAAAAGAGGTTTTCAAATTGTTTTGACAGCAGAATCCCTTTCCCTACTTCCTGTGTGAAAGTGAACAGAGCTACATCCCATTTACTCCCATCTCCTCCCTTCAAAACCACTGAGCTTCTTGAGAGGAGACTCCTCAGAACCCAGGACCTTGTTACCTTTCTATCCCAAAATAAGATACTCATTTTTTTAACTAAGTTACTCACTCTCTGATTCTCCATAATAAGTGTAAAAAAACAGGATAGGAAGGCATTTTATGGTAGTAGCTGTAATAGGCACCACCCTTCAACACTGCCTTCCTTATGAAGGGAAGCCAACCTTCTCCCATAGTTCAGAATTTTAATGAAATTTTTTGTTTTTTAATGTTGACAGATGTATGTGTTCCTCAACAGTGAATTTCTTCACATGCCTTTCAACATCTTCCGTTCGTAGAGAAGCCATCGTATTCAAGTCAGTACTTGTCATCCTTGAGGTAAGATTGGCTGGGAACTTATTATGGGACTGGTCTTGATGATTAATATCCCCTATTTGTAATATCTCAGCACTGATATTTTAAGTTATCTTCTATACAATAGGGAGTAATAAGAATATTGGAGCAGAATTAGAAATCTTATAAATTGTTATGACAACAATGAAATAATATTGGTGAAATGTCTTTGAAAATGTGATGTATTATTTTTTGATTTATAAAGACATTGTAATTGATGTTTTGTGTGCCAGGGACTGTTCTAGGCGCTGGGATGCAGCAGTGAATAAGACTAAATCTCTCTCCCCACAGTGCTTTTTTAATAGAGATAAATAAATCAATAGATTTACTGTTGCCATTATTTTTCATTACATCAGCATCATCAGAGCAACTTTGCCTATTTGTATGTGCTCAGCATTTGGATTCTGGACATAGTGAGTTAAGTTTGAAAAGTGGTGTGGGTTTGTATCCTGCTTCCCTACCATGTATTACCTTGATAGATTTATAAGCCAATCAGCTCATATTACCAAGGACATTTCTTCATTTGTCAGTGTGGGACAATAATAATGCTTAAGTCATGAGTGTTTTAATTTTTTAATATAAAAATTATATTGCTATGCAGTACTATACATATTTAGTCTTATCTCTATTAATATGATGTCTTTCAACAGAGAAGCATAATGTGCTATCCTAGCGTTAGCTGATTTAGGATATCACTTTTATTTTCTAAACATATGGTAAAAAAAAAAAAATTTAATTGAAAACAGGAATGTCTGCTCTTCCAAATAATATGAATTGTATTCATATTGCAACATTTAAGCTACTTACCAACAACTACTTGTTTTGCCAACAACACAGTAAATGACAACTATTCAGGTACCAGTTCCACTGTTCTGATACAACTTTATATATGGGGATGATTCATGGTTTACTTCTTTTCAAGTCACAATATCAAGCAGCATCATTTGTCTTCTATCAGCAATTCATACTTGAACTGAGTCCATGTACTGATCTCTTGTATTTCACATCATTTCTAGTCTTGGACACCCCCATTCAGACTATAATATCTTTAAAGTAAAGGGTGCAGATGGCCTTAAAAAACAAGAAACTCTACCATTCACTTATGTCTATTTCATTACCATAATTATTTTCCCCAGGAGAGAGTCTTGTTCAATGCTATTTGCAGAGTAGTTTCTTCAATAAATTTGTCCTCTGAATATTGTAGCACACATTATTGTGTGTTTAAAATTCATACATCAAAACCAATCTGATTCTAAGGAGAATCACATGCATCAGAAACATAGATTTGAACAAAATGAGAAAAGACAGATGATAGAGGATGGTCATTGAAATGGCCATTTATTGATTCATGTTTTCACTCAAAAAGCATTTATAAATGCTTAACATGTACTGGAAACAGGGATACACGGGAACCAATTTATTAACTAGGTGAATGACAATAGCTATATGCACAAATAGGGGTAGCAGGGAGAATATATGAGAAAAAGACATGGAACAAATAAAATTAGTGCAGTCTAGAAGAGGCAGTTTCATAGAGAAGATGTGTGGTTGAAAGGGCTAAGAGGAGGGGGATCAGGGAACAATATTTCTAACAGAAAGTGATTTATTTTATAGCTGAAGAAAATGTCCTAAAATTGGATAGTGGCATTGTTGTATATCCTTGTGAAAATATTTTTAAAAACCGGTAAATTATATTCTTAAAAGGATAAATGTTATAGTGCATGAATTACACTTGAATTAAAAACACACACAGAACGCAGATTCAAGGGAAAAATGAATTTTTCGATGTAAGAGAATGTATTAGTTTCCTAGGACTACCATTACAAAATATCACAACTGGGCGGCTTAAAATAGCAAGTTTATTTTCTCATAGTTCTGGAAGATAGAAGTCTAAAATTAAGATGTCAGAAAGTCATGCTCCCTCTGTGACTTGTTGGGGAGAGTGATACCTTGCCTCCTCCTAGCTTCTAGAGTAAGCCACCATTCTTTGGCATTTCTTGGCCTAGAGTTGCATCCTTCTCTTCTCTTCTCTGCCTCTGTATTCTCTCTGTGAGTTGATTTCCAAATCTCTCTCTTCTTAGGACACCAAGCATTTGGATTAGAGCCCAAACTGATGAATTCAGCTTAATTTGCTTATATCTTCTAAGACTCTATTTTCATATAAGGTCACATTCTGAGGTTCTAGGAAGGACATTAATTGGAGGGGGACACTATTCAACCCACAACCCTGGGACATATAGAGGAAGCATTTGGATTTTGTCTTGATGGACCTATAATGCTAGTATTAGGAGTTTGCTTTTAAATTCCTAGGCAAAATGCTGTTTTGGTTTTTGAACTGGAAATGAATGCAGCTACATGTTAAGAGAATTAGTCTGGCAATAACTGGTAGAATGATATGGATTTAAAACAGACACACAGTAGGAAAACTGCAAAGGAAAGTTGTAGAGAACATTGAGGAGGAAAAATCCTCAACATGTATAAGGAACCCACACTCCCCACCATCCCCTTTTTAAAATCCACAATATTCTGTAATTCAGAGAAGGCAAGGCACCCCACTCCAGTACTCTTGCCTGGAAAATCCCATGGACAGAGGAGCCTGGTAGGCTGCAGTCCATGGGGTCGCTAAGAGTCGGACACGACTGAGCAACTTCACTTTGACTTTTCACTTTCATGCATTGGAGAAGGAAACGGCAACCCACTCCAGTGTTCTTGCCTAGAGAATCCCAGGAATGGGGGGGGCCTGGTGGGCTGCCATATATGGGGTCGCACAGAGTCAGACACGACTGAAGTGACTTAGCAGCAGCAGCAGCATTCTGCAGTTAGTCTGTCTTCAGGGCATATGAATGGTGGAAATGCTGGTTATCAGTATGGATTGTGTGAAAAATTAAAGTAGAATGTATTTGCCCTGCTCACCAGTAAAAATAGAGACATTTTGAGACTATTTTAGAATCTGATGATAGATTATATATGCTGGGGTAAGAGATACCAAGGATAGCATGTAGTTTACACAAATACATAACTGATTCATTGAAATAAGGGATATTGAAAGAGAACTGGTTTTGGATTGGGAGTGCAGGTAGAGAGGATGAGTTCAATATTGCGCAGGTTGAATTTGAGATCCTTTTTATACATATTTAATCATTATGTAAAGAATCTGAAGCTCATTTGTGAGTTTGTGTATTAGAGGTAATTGAAATTAGAATGTGGATGCACTCTCTTAGTGAATATACAATATCATGAAGGAAACAACACAAGAGAAAAATTTGAACAACTCTGCACTGAAGATTAGGTGGAAGGCAATGAGCAAATTAAACTGATTGGGAGAAACAGGAAGGAAGGACAAATTTTCTCCACTGAAAGTTAGAGAAGGAACAATTATAGATGAAGACAGTGGTCAATATTGCCCAGTGCTATTGAGAAGGTGAAGACTGTCTACCTGGAGGTAACTGATGACTCTAATTAACCACCATTCATATACTAATAACTCCCAAATGTAAAATTCCAGCCCAGCTCTTTCCTGAACCCCAGACTCATATCTCCAATTGCATATTGAATGTCTCCTTGGCATCACAAACTTAACACATTCAAAAGAAAGTTTCTGATTTTCTTCCCTAAATTTATCCTGCATTCTCCCTCATCCCCATTTAGTGTCAGTTGCATATCCTTGACTCAATTTACTTTCCTATAACTCATCCAGTCTTCACCAAATTCTACTAGCTCTATCTTCTAAGCACGTCACCACCTCACTATGCCAAACTCCATCATTTATTGTTTTTATTAACAGCTGTATTGAAATATAATTCTTGTACCATGCAGTTTATCCATTTAAAGTCTACAGCTCAATGGTTTTTATTTTATTTGAATAGTTGTACATCTATCACCACAGTTAATTTTGGAACATTTAGTCATCCCCCTGCAAAAAAAAAAATTAACAGTCACTCTCCATTCCCTCTTTCCCCTGGTCCCTAGCAATCACTAATCTACTTTCCATGTGTATGGAGTTATCTGTTCTAGACTTCTCATAAATGGTATTGTACTTGATGTGGTCTTTTCTGACCAGCTCTTTTCACATATGATGCTTTCAAGGTTTATCATGTTGTAGGTTGTATCAGCACTTTATTCTTTTTCATAACTGAATAACATTTCATTATTGTATGGGTATAGCACACTTTCTTTAACATTTCCTCAGTTGATGGATATTTCAGTTATTTCTACCTTTTGGCTCTTAGGAATAATGATGCTATAAATATTTACATTTTCTGCAAACATTTGTTTTCCTTTCTCTTGGGGGTGTACCTAGGAGTGCAACTACTGGGTCACAGGATAGTAGAGTAACTTTGTTTAACCTTTTAAAGAACGTCCAGATGTTTTTTCCAAAGCGGTGATCATTATCTCTTGGTAGAATTATTGCATCAGCATTGTTACTGCTGTCCTTGCTTCCATCATTACTCCCCACAGTCCATTTTTGTTGCCCACATCCCTCCATTGGGTCCTCAGTTCAGTCAGAGTAAAACTGAAGCATTTGCAATGATTACAAGTTCTGGCAGGTCTAGCCCCATATGACCTCACTGGTTTTATCTTGTGCTGTGTCTCTTCCCTTTGCTTATTCCCTACTGATCTCTTTCCTCTTCCTTGTCTATACCAGATACACTCTCAACGGCTTATCTGTTCCCTCCTCCTGGAAAAGGCATCCCACTATATCCACAGTGCTTGCTCTTTACTTCCTCATGTATTTATTCAAATGTTTCCTTCTTGGTGAGGCAGTCAACCTTTTTTTGTGGCATAAGATGGTGGAGTAGAAGGACATGCACTCATCTTCTCCTGAAAGAACTCCAAAACTACAACTTGCTACTGAACAACCATCAGCTGGAAATGTTCAGTTCAGTTCAGTCACTCGGTCGTGTCTGACTCTTTGCAACTCCATGAATTGCAGCACGCCAGGCCTCCCTGTCCATCACCAACTTCTGGAGTTCACTCAGACTCACGTCCATCAAGTCAGTGGTGCCATCCAGCCATCTCATCCTCTCTCGACCCCTTCTCCTCCTGCCCCCAATCCCTCCCAGCATCAGAGTCTTTTCCAATGAGTCAACTCTTTGCATGAGGTGGCCAGAGTACTGGAGTTTCAGCTTTAGCATCATTCCTTCCAAAGAAATCCCAGGGCTGATCTCCTTCAGAATGGACTGGTAGGATCTCCTTGCAGTCCAAGGGACTCTCAAGAGTCTTCTCCAACACCACAGTTCAAAAGCATCAATTCTTCGGCGCTCAGCTTTCTTCACAGTCCAACTCTCACATCCATACATGACCACTGGAAAAACCATAGCCTTGACTAGATGGACCTTTGTTGGCAAAGTAATGTCACTGCTTTTGAATATGCTAACTAGGTTGGTCTTAACTTTTCTTCCAAGGAGTAAGCATCTTTTAATTTCATGGCTGCAGTCACCATCTGCAGTGATTTTGGATCCCACCAGAAAAAGATACTGTACATCCAAGGGTAAAGGAAAAGCCACAGCAAGATTGTAGGAGGGGTGAAATCATGCTTAAAATCAAACCCCTTACCTGTCAGAGATGCTCAGAAGGCTCAAACAAACCTTGTGTGCACCAAGACCCAGAGACCCCACAAAGAGCCGACCTGTGTTTGAGTGTCTCCTGCAAAGGTACGGGTGTGCAGTGGCCTGCCACAGGGACAGGGGCTCTGGGTGCAAGAGACCTGGGTATGGCACAAGCCCTCTTGGAGGAGGTCACCATTAACCCCACCTTAGAGCCACCAGAACTTACATGAGACTGGAGAAACAGACTCTCGGAGGGCACAAACAGAACTTCGTGTGCACCAGGACCCAGGAGAAAGGAGCAGCAACCCTACAAGAGACTGACCAGACCTGCCCTTGGGTATCCAGGTGTCTCTGGCAGAGGTGTGGGTCAATGGTGGCCTGTGGCAGGGTCAGGGGCACTGAGTGCAGCAGTGCATACATGGTACCTTTTGAAGGAGGTCGCCATTATCTTCATTACCTCCACCATAGTTTGGCCTCAGGTCAAACAACAGGGAGTGAACACAGCCCTGCCCATCAACAGAAAATTGTGATTAAAATTTTACTGAGCATGGCTCTGCTGATCAGAACAAGACCCAGTTTCCCCCTCTGTCAGTCTCTGCCATCAGGAAGCTTCCATAAGCCTCTTATTCTTCTCCATCAGAGGGCAGACAGAATGAAAACCACAATCACAGAAAACTGATCACATGGACCATCAAACTGATCACATGGACCACACTCTTATCTAACTTGATGACAGTATGAGCCATGCCGTGTAGGGCCACCCAAGATGGGAGGGTGATGGTGGAGAGGTCTGACAAAACGTGGTCCACTGGAGAAGGGAATGACAAACCACTTCAGTATTCTTGTCTTCAGAACCCCATGAATTGCATGACAAGTTAAAAAGATAGGATACTGAAAGGTGAACTCCCCAGGTCGGTAGATGCCCAATATGCTATAGGAGATCAGTGGAGAAATAACTCCAGAAAGAATGAAGAGACTGAGCCAAAGCAAAAACAATACCCAGTTGTGGATGTGACAGGTAATGGAAGTAAAGTCCGATGCCGTAAAGAGCAATATTGCATAGGAACCTGGAATTTTAGGTCCGTGAATCAAGGCAAATTGGAAGTGGTCAAATAGGAGATGGCAAGAGTGACCATCAACATTTTAGGACTCAGTGAACTAAAATGGACTGGAATGGATGAATTTAACTCAGATGACCATTGTATCTACTACTGTAGGCAAGAATCCCTTAGAAGAAATGGAGTAGCCATTATAGTAAACAAAAGGGTCCAAAATGCAGCACTTGGATGCAGTCTCAAAAACAACAGAATCTCTGTTCATTTCCAAAGCAAACCATTCAGTATCACAGTAATCCAAGTCAACGCCCCAACCACTAATGCCAAAGAAGCTGAAGTTGAACGGTTCTATGAAGACCTATAAAACACTCTAGAACTAACACCCAAAAATGATGTCCTTTCATTACAGGTAACTGGAACACAAAAATTAGGAAGTCAAGAGATACCTGGAGTAACAGGCAAATTTGGCCTTGGAGTACAAAATAAAGCAGGTCAAAGGCTAACAGAGTTTTGCCAAGAGAACTCACTGGTCATAGTAAACACCCTCTTCCAACATAACTGAAGACTCTACACATGGACCTCACCAGATAGCCAATACCAAAATCAGACTGATTATATTGAATGCAGCCAAAGATGGAGAAACTCTACAGAGTCAGCAAAAACAAGACTGGGAGCTGACTGCGGCTCAGATCATGAACTCCATATTGCCAAATTCAGACTTAAATTGAAGAAAGTAGGGAAAACTACTAGACCATTCAGGTATGACCTAAATCATATACGATTATACAGTGAAAGTGACAAACAGATTCAAGAGATTAGATCTAATAGACAGAGTGCCTAAAGAACTATGGACAGAGGTTCATAACATCGTACAGAAGGAAGTGATCAAGACCATCCTGAAGAAAAAGAAATGTAAAAAGGCAAAATGGTTGTTTGAGGAGGACTTACAAATAGGTGAGAAAAGAAGAGAAGCAAAAGGCAAAGAAGAAAAGGAAAGACATACCCATTTGAATGCAGAGTTCCAAAGAATAGCAAGGAGAGATAAGAAAGCCTTCCTCAGTGATCAGTGCAAAGAAATAGAGGAAAATAATAGAATGGGAAAGACTAGCGATCTCTTCAAGAAAATTAGAGATACCAAGGGAACATTTCATGCAAAGATGGGCTAGATAAAGGACAGAAATGGTATGGACCTAACAGAAGCAGAAGATATTAAGAAGAGGTGGCAAGAATACACAGAACTATACAGAAAAGATCTTCATAACCTAGATAACCACAATGGTATGATCACTTATATAGAACCATCCTGGAATGTGAAGTCAAGCGGGCCTTGGGAAGCATCACTACAAACAAAGCTAGTGGAGGTGATGGAATTCCAGTTGAGCTATTTCAAATCCTAAAAGATGATGCTGTGAAAGTGCTGCACTCAATATGCCAGCAAATTTGGAAAACTCACCAGTGGCCACAGGACTGGAAAAGGTGTTTTCATTCCAATCCCAAAGAAAGGCAATGCCAAAGAATGCTCAAACTACCACACAATTGCACTCATCTCACTTGCTAGCACAGTAATGCTCAGAATTCTCCAAGCCAGGCTTCAACAGTACATAAGCCATGAACTTCCACATGTTCAAGCTTGATTTAGAAAAGATAGAGGAACCAGAGATCAAATTGCCAACATTTGTTGGATCATCCAAAATGCAAGAGAGTTCCAGAAAAACATCTACTTCTGCTTTATTGACTCACTGGAAAAGACCTTGATGCTGGGAAAGATTGAAGGTGGGAGGAGAAGGGGATGACAGAGGATGAGATGGTTGGATGGCATCACTGACTTGATGGACACGAGTTTGAGTAAGCTCTAAGAGTTGGTGGTAGACAGGGAAGCCTCGCGTGCTGCAGTCCATGGAGTCGCAAAGAGTCACATATGAGTGAGTGACTGAACTGAGGCAGTCAACACTCCCTTCCTCCCTTTCCTACCTTTTGTTTATGTGTGTGTGTTTATTTTTATCCATCACTCTTATTACCACTGAAAGTACTATGTAGTTTGTTTCATATCTGTTTTCCCATGCCAAAGAGCTAGCTTCATGGAAGCAGGAATTCTGGATTTTGTTCAAGCTGTATGTTCAGGGTCTAGACTGTCTAGTAGGATTAAAGAAACATTTGATGTATGAATAATTCAGTTTAGTTCATCTGCTCAGTTATATCCAACTCTTTGCAACCCCATGGACTGCAGCATGCCAGTCTTCCCTCTCCATCACCAACTCCCAGAACTTGCTCAAACTCATGTCCATCAAGTCGGTGATGAATAATTGAATGAATATATATTAAGCCCAGCAGTTTTATTGGAATGAGGTAGAGTAGTGAGTGGAAAGTGAGGACAGGAATCAGTGAGAAGAAATGACACTTCCAGCAGGTTTGAGAATTATGGACTGAATATACACAAATCCCTCTGCCTTCTCTCCTGTTTCTGTAGATTAACTAAGGGTCCATGCTCTTAACTAAGGCCAACTCTCCACATGCACCTATAATCATGTGGGGAGGAACAGATTTTTCTCTACCAACTTAGGTCCAAAAAGAGATCTGAAAATTAACTGAAAATAGATTAACTGGAGAAAAGATTTTTTAAATAGGAGCAAACAGGAGTTGCTCATTGATGAGTAACTCTGGGAATAGATAGAGATTTATGGGCTTCTAAGGTGGCACAGTGGTAAAGAATCCATCTGACAATGCAGGAGATGCAAAAGACACAGATTTGATCCCTGGCTCAGAAAGATCCCCTGGAGGAGGCGATAGCAGCCCACTCTAGTATTCTTGCCTGAAAATTCCATGGACAGAGGAGCCCGATAGGCTACAGTCCTTGGAGTCACAAAGAGTGAGTGACTGCTCACAGGGGCACACACACAAAGGTTTATATACCACCTTAACAAAGAGCAAGGTTCAGGGTTTCAGTGGGATTGTATGGAAGCTTCTGTTTGGCTTTTTAATGCTAATGAAAATGGACAGACTCCTTCCTGCCTAGAAACTCTTCTGGTGAGGGCTGAGGGGAGAGGGGTGTTGAGGGGGGCAGTCAGTGGTGGCTGTATTTTCAGGAGGCTTCTTGAGATACTGTCTTTCTGTGGCTGCTGTTCAGATGTTTTCCATTTAAAATAATCTTCAGACCACATTGGTGGACTGTTAATTCCTCCGGTTCCATCCTCTGTAGCCTGTACAGACAGACCCTCTTGATGCACCCTCTCAGGACACCATGCACAGAGAAGGCCATGTGGCACTCTCCCTTGGAACTAATCATGGTGGTGTAGTGCCCTGAACAAGGGCATCATGGTTTCTACTCAAAACTGCATCATCAGTTTTCCCTTCTCACATACAAAATCCTGTTATTCTCCCTAGTTTTAAATAAAGTAAAACCAACCTTTGATTTTAATAGGAAAATTTAAATAATTTAAATTTTTAAATACCTGGTCCTGAAACCTGGACCAGGTATCAGGTGATACCTAGGAATTATTGTGAATATAGTCACAGGAGACCCCCACCCTCACACAAGAATAGGAGACTATTTTTAAAAATCCAATAAAAACAGAACCTCACTGATGATCCTAATTTACAAAAAGTCCTGTCTCCTCCCACAAACCTAAAATCAAGTCTGCTTAGAAAGAAACAGAAAAACTAAGGGTTCAAACCAATTAAGGGCCTGGAGAAAGTGAAGCAACACCCAGGAAGACTGCCCTGGGACTTCTAGCAAGGCATCTCCATGTGCTTAGAGGAAAAACAGTGAATTGTGATGCCCAGGAATTTTGCCATTGTCTTTGTGTCAAGGAAAACTGGAGTCAAACAAGAGATGACAAGAGTAAACATCAACATTCTAGGAATCAGCAAACTAAAATGGACTGGATAGGTGAATTTAACTCAGATGACCATTATATTGACTACTGTGGGCAGGAATCCCTTAGAAGAAATGGAGTAGCCATCATGGTCAACAGAAGAGTCCAAAAGGCAGTACTTGGATGCACTCTCAAAAACTACAGAATGATCTCTATCTGTTTCCAAGGCAAACCATTCAATATCACGGTAATCCAAGTCTATGCTCCAAACAGTAACACTGAAGAAGCTGAAGTTGAACGGTTCTATGATGACCTACAAGACCTTTTAGAACTAACACCCAAAAAGGTCCTTTTCATTATAGGGGACTGGAATGCAAAAGTAGGAAGTCAAAAAACACCTGGAGTAACATGCCAATTTGGCCTTGGAGTACAGAATGAAGCAGGGCAAAAGCCAATAGTGTTCTGCCAAGAGAATGCACCGGTCATAGCAAACACCCTCTTCCAACAACATAAGAGAAGACTCTACACATGGACATCACCAGATAGTCAACACCAAAATCAAACTGATCATATTCTTTGCAGCCAAAGATGGAGAAGCTCTATACAGTCAGCAAAAACAAGACTGGAAGCAGATTGTGGCTCAGATCATGAACTCCTTATTGCCAAATTCAGACTTAAATTGAAGAAAATGGGGAAAACCACTAAAACATTCAGGTATGACCTAAATCAAATCCCTTATGCTTATACAGTGAAAGCGAGAAATAGATTTAAGGGACTAGACCTGATAGAGTGCCTGATGAACTATGGACAGAGGTTCATAACATTGTATAGGAGACAGGGATCAAGACCATCCCCAAGAAAAACAAATGCAAAAAAGCAAAATGGCTGTGTGGGGAGGCCTTACAAATAGCTGTGAAAAGAAGAGAAGCGAAAAGCAAAGGAGAAAAGGAAAAATATATACACATTTGAATGCAGAGTTCCAAAGAATAGCAAGGAGAGATAAGAAAGCCTTCCTCAGTGATCAGTGCAAAGAAATAGAGAAAAACAATAGAATGGGAAAGACTAGAGATCTCTTCAAGAAAACTAGAGATACCANAAGCTCCACATTCAGAAAACTAAGATCATGGCATCTGGTCCCATCACTTCATGGGAAATAGATGGGGAAACAGTGGAAACAATGTCAGACTTTATTTTTGGGGCTCCAAAATCACTGCAGATGGTAATTGCAGCCATGGAATTAAAAGACGCTTACTCCTTGGAAGGAAAGTTATGAGTAACCTAGACAGCATATTAAAAGCAGAGACATTACTTTGTCAACAAAGGTCCATCTATTCAAAGCTATAGTTTTTCCAGTAGTCATGTATGTATGTGCTGAGCACTGAAGAATTGATGCTTTTGAAGTGTGGTGTTGGAGCAGACTCTTGAGAGTCCCTTGAACTGCAAGGAGATCCAATCAATCCATCCTAAAGGAGATCAGTCCTGAGTGTTCATTGGAAGGACTGATGCTGAAGCTGAAACTCCAATACTTTGGCCACCTGATGCTGACTCATTTGAAAAGACCCTGATGCTGGGAAAGATTGAAGGCAGGAGGAGAAGGGGACGACAGAGGATGAGATGGTTGGATGGCATCGCCGACTAAATGGACATGAGTGTGGGTAGGCTCCGGGAGTTGGTGTGATTGACAGGGAGGCCTGGCGTGCTGCAGTTCATGGGGTCAAAAGAGTCAAACATGACTGAGAGACTGTACTGAACTGAACTTGTGTAAAATATTTAAAATTAGACCATGTAGTATTTTATCTCAATAAAAAGTTGACTTACTTTTAAATGACTTAATTTTAAATTCATAGTCTTATGAACTAAAACAAAAAACCTTTAGGCAATAGTCCTAGCTTTAACCTAGCAAATTGAAATTATCAAAGGCTTGGAAACTAAGTTAAATATTAAATGCTCAGCACTGACTATATTGCCTACCAAAAGCAAATAGCTTTTGGAACAAAAGAGCAAATATAAATACAATCAACTAAGTTGTTAAATTCACCAAATACCATATAAATATTCTAAAAGCCAGGCCATCTTTAGATTAAGAACAAAAATGAAAATACCAGCACTCAATTCTATAAATTACTTAATATTGATGGTCTTAGACACTCATAAATGCAGCCATGAAATTTCCAAATCCTGCACCTTTTTTTGTTGTCTTTCCTTTTACAAAGCTAATACAGTCTCTATTAATTTCCTAGTTAATTCAAGACTAGCTAATGTGTTCCTATAAATGTCACTCAGGAGGGAGAAAAAATATGCTTAAAAAAATTGTTCTATGGTTGCTGTTCTGTATTACTATTCTCAGTGATAGATTAAATTATCAACTATCAGTGCATTACTATTTCCTGAAAAAAATGAATTTCTGAGGTTACTGTGGAAAGTAACAAAGTGTCAGGTTGAGACCCACAAATAGAAAGGTGCTTCTCTAATTTTCTAATATGGGACTAAGTTGCCAGATTTACTTAAAAAAAAAATGTCTGCTGGGAGTCGGTCCTGTGCATAGGCTTGCCAGACATAGTCCCTCCATATTGGAGGCCGCAGCTAATAAGTGAGACAGATATTGTTGCATAAGAAGAAATTTGACTGATCTTTGTCCCTACTTTCTAGGAGGGAGCCTCTAAATCTTTGGTATTTCCAAATTGAAAAAAGTGTCTTTTGTTATTCATGGTGAGTCCCTCAGACCACACTGGAATATATACTATCAATGTGACTCCTGGTGAGTCTCCAGATAATTTCAGGATGGGGGACACAATGCTAGAGGGACCAACTGTGTGATCAGAGGGTTAAGGCTATGAGTCACACATTTATAAGATCAACTTCTGAGAAGGGGCTGCTGCTGCTGCTGCTGCTACGTCGCTTCAGTCGTGTTCAACTCTGTGCGTCCCCATAGACGGCAGCCCACCAGGCTCCACCATCACTGGGATTCTCCAGGCAAGAACACTGGAGTGGGTTGCCATTTCTGAGAAGGGACAGAGGAACTCAAAATTGAGTGTAATCACATGGCCAATGATTCAGTCAATCAAACTTATGTCACAAACCCCAATAAAAACTGGATATCTGAGGCACTGGTGAGCTTCCAAGTTAGTGGTACTTATCGATGTGCCAGAAGGGTCATGCATTCTGAGGACAGGGAACATTTTTGCTTGGGATCCTCTCAGACCTCATCCTTTGTGTCTCTTCATTTGGCTGGTTCCAATTTGTATGCTTTATGATAAAATTATAATCCTATATATAATGCTTTCTTGAAGTCCCTGAGTCATTCTAGCAAATTCTAGAACTTGGGGAGGTAGTAGGAAGCCTCAGATTTGTAGCCTATTTGGAAGAAGTTTGAATGGCCTGAGAACTCTAGAGCTTGCCGCTGATGGCTAAAGTGAGGAATGTTTGCAGAGAACTGTGCCCTCAACCTGTGGAATCTGACACAACTCCACATAGTGTCAGAACTACATGGCAAATACACACACAGAAAACTTGAATGCCATAAGAAAATGCTAAGAGAGGGGTGTATACTGTAAAGGACAGGGGCACCAAGAAGAAGCACAGGACCCAGCCCTTGCTCCAAGGATAAGGAAAGCTTCTAGCAATTGTCTCTCTCTCTCTCTCTTTTTTTAACTGAAGGATAATTGCTTTAGAGAATTTTGTTATTTTCTGTCACACATCAACATGAATCAGCTAAGTATACATATGTCCCCACCTCTTGAACCTCCCCATTTCACCCCTCTAGGTTGATACCGAGCCCCTATTTGAGTTCCCTGAGTCATACAGCAAATTCCCATTGGCTATCTATTTTACACGTGGTAATGTAAGCTTCCATGTTACTCTCTCCATACATCTCACCCTCTCCTGCCCGCTACATGTCCGTAAGTCTGTTCTCTATGTCTGTTTTTCCATTGCTGCCCTGCAAATAAACTCATTGGTACTGTCTTTCTAGATTCCATATGTATGTGTTAGTATATGATATTTATATTTCTCTTTCTGATTTACTTCACTCTGTATGATAGGCTCTAGGTTCATCCACCTCATTATAACTGACTCAAATGTGTTCCTTTTTACGGCTGGATAATATTCCATTGTATATATGTACTACAGCTTCTTTATCCACTCATCTGCCAATGGACATCTAGGTTGCTTCCAGGTCCTCGCTATTGTAAATAGTGCTGCAATGAACATTGGGATACATGTGTCTTTTTCAGTTTTGGTTTCCTCAGGGTATACATGCCTAGGAGTGGGATTGCTGGATTATATGGTGGTTTTATTACTAGTTTTTTAAGGAATCTCCATATCATCTCCCATAGTGGCTGTATCAATTTATATTCCCACCAACAGTGCCAAGAGGGTTCCCTTTTCTCCACACCTCTCCAGCATTTATTGTTTGTAGACTTTTTGATAATGGCCATTCTGATGGGTGTGAGGTGATATTTCACTGTAGTTTTGATTTGCATTTCTCAAATAATGAGCAATGTTGAGCATCTTTTCATGTGTTTGTTAGGCATCTGTGTGTCTTCTTCAGAGAAACGTCTGTTTAGGGTTTTTTCCCACTTTTTGATTGGATTGTTTGCTTTTCTGGTACTGACTTGTATGAGCTGCTTATATGTTTTAGAAATTAATCCTTTGTCAGTTGTTTCATTTGCTGTTATTTTCTCCCATTCTGAGGGTTGTCTTTTCGCCTTGTTTATAGTTTCCTTTGCTGTGCAAAAGCTTTTACGTTTAATTAGGCCCCATTTGCTTATTTTTGCTTTTATTTCTCCATTACTCTGGGAGGCGGGTCATAGAGGATCTTGCTTTGATCTATGTCATAGAGTGTTCTGCCTATGTTTTCCTCTAAGAGTTTTATCGTTTCTGGTTTTACATTTAGATCTTTAATCCATTTTTTAGTTTATCTTTGTATATGGTGTTAGGAAGTGTTCTAATTTCGTTCTTTTATATGTAGCTGTCCAGTTTTCCCAGCACCACTTATTGAAAAGGCCATCTTTGCCCCATTGTATAATTTTGCATTCTTTGTCAAAAATAAAGTATCCATAGGTGTGTGGGTTTATTTCTGGGCTCTCCATCATATTCCATTTCTGTTTCTGTGCCAGTTCCATACTGTCTTGATGACTGTAGCTTTGCAGTATAATCTGAAGTCAGGAAGGTTGATTCCTCCAGCTCCATTCTTCTTTCTCAAGGCTCCTTTGGCTACTCAGGGTCTTTTGTTTTTCCCTATGAATTGTGAAATTTTTTTGTTCTAGTTCTGTGAAGAATGCCATTGGTAATTTCATAGGGATTGCACTGAATCTGTAGATTGCATTTGACAGTATAGTCGTTTTCATAATATTTATTCTTCTAACCCAGGAACATGGAATATCTCTGCATCTGTTTATGTCATCTTTGATTTATTTCATCAGTGATGATAATTTTTTGTATACAGTTATTTTGTCCCTTAGATAGGTTTATTCCTAGATATTTAATTCTTTTTGTTGAAATGGTAAATGGGATTGATTCCTTAATTTCTCCTTCTGATTTTTCATTGTTAGTATAAAGGAATGCAAGTGATTTCTGTGTATTGATTTAGCAATTGTCTCTTGAGATATCTCTAAGAATGTTTCTTTAGTTTAAAAAAAACTGACAGTAAAGGAAGAAAATAAAATCACCCAACTGAAATCAAATCAATGTCTATATTTTTGGCATATTTTCTTCTAACACATGTCTCTTTTTGGATTTTTACACACTTGAGATAATGCTATATGTGCAATTGTTTTTATTTTCCTCTAATATGTCAGTCATAAGTATTACCTTTTGATATTAAAGCCTCATCACACATTTTCATTTTAATGGCTGCACTATCCTATAGTTACAATGTAGTTTAAATAGCACATTTCCTAAATTTGTACCCTTGGATTGCTTCTGACTTTTGATATAATAAATAGTACTAAATGAATATCTTTATGTATAAATCTTTGTCCACATTTGTGATTATTTCCTTAAGATAAACTTTTTTTTTTTTAGTCTGACCTTATTTATTTCTTACTCTCAGAAAATCTTGTTTTTGATGAAACTCAAACTTAGAAGTAGAAACTTGCAGAGTCTTTCACAGTTTTCATGTTTTAACAATCTGTTCCTGCTGTTTTTCTTTGACATCATTCATCCTTTTGGCCAGTGGTGAGTATATTCTGTGGTCTTTTCCTATTTTTCCTTAGTACCCTGTTTCTTCAGAAAAACAAGCCAACTCTGATGTTACAGGACACAGGGGGTAACGTAGCAATGAGTTTTGAGCACCAAAGTTTCTAACCTTCACTCTTCAGGGGCATTCCACAACATACTAGTAGACATCATCTTTTAGAGAGATTGGAAAGTTTGTGTGTTCAGCTAGCTCTTTTGGGCCCCAGTCATTGAAGCATAGTTCAGTTCAGTTCAGTTACTCAGTCGTGTCCGACTCTTTGCGACCCCATGAATCGCAGCACGCCAGGCCTCCCTCTCCATCACTATCTCCCGGAGTTCACTCAGACTCACGTTCATCGAGTCCGTGATGCCATCCAGCCATCTCATCCTCTCTCGACCCCTTCTCCTCCTGCCCCCAATCCCTCCCAGCATCAGAGTCTTTTCCAATGAGTCAACTCTTCGCATGAGGTGGCCAAAGTACTGGAGTTTCAGCTTTAGCATCATTCCTTCCAAAGAAATCCCAGGGTTGATTTCCTTCAAAATGGACTGGTTGGATCTCCTTGCAGTCCAAGGGACTCTCAAGAGTCTTCTCCAACACCACAGTTCAAAAGCATCAACTCTTCGGCACGCAGCCTTCTTCACAGTCCAACTCTCACATCCATACATGACCACAGGAAAAACCATAGCCTTGACTA
>SJYV01006435.1:1594054-1614402 GCA_006410875.1 Neotragus pygmaeus | reverse complement strand
TCTAACTCTAATTCATTCTCTTTTCAATAGAAGTTGATCTCTTGGCATATAGCTTCCATAAACAGCTTTAAGTTAAATTATGAAGTTTTCAGTAATATGAGCTAGAAGACTTGAAATTATGAACATCTGTTGAGTTCAGTGCTGGAATAGCAAGGATAAAAGTAATACATTACGAAGGAAATACTTATCAAATAAACAGTGGGAAAAATCAGAATTTCTTCAGTTCAGGTCAGTTCAGTTCAGTTCAGTTCAGGCGCTCAGTTATGTCTGACTCTGTGACCCCATGAATCACAGCACGCCAGGCCTCCCTGTCCATTACCAACCCCCGAAATTCACTCAGACTCACGTCCATTGAGTCCATGATGCATCCAGCCATCTCATCCTTGGTCGTCCCCTTCTCCTCCTCCCCCCCATCCCTCTGAGCATCAAAGTCTTTCCCAATGAGTCAACTATTCACATGAGGTGGCCAAAGTACTGGAGTTTCAGCTTCAGAATCATTCCTTCCAAAGAAATCCCAGGGTTGATTTCCTTCAAAATGGACTGGTTGGATCTCCTTGCAGTCCAAGGGACTCTCAAGAGTCTTCTCCAACACCACAGTTCAAAAGCATCAACTCTTCGGCACGCAGCCTTCTTCACAGTCCAACTCTCACATCCATACATGACCACAGGAAAAACCATAGCCTTGACTACACGGACCTTAGTCAGCAAAGTAATGTTTCTGCTTTTGAATATGCTATCTAGGTTGGTCATAACTTTTCTTCCAAGGAGTAAGCGTCTTTTAATTTCATGGCTGCAGTCACCATCTGCAGTGATTTTGAAGCCCCCAAAAATAAAGTCTGACACTGTTTCCACTGTTTCCCCATCTATTTCCCATGAAGTGATGGGACCGGATGCCATGATCTTCATTTCCTGAATGTTGAGCTTTAAGCCAACTTTTTCACTCTCCTCTTTGACTTTCATCAAGAGGCTTTAGTATCAGTGAATCCAAGAATATCTTTCTCCCATTTTTCTTTTCTTTACAACAACCCAGTTGAGAATACTCAGATTGGCATCCACAATGCACCCCCTGAGCAGATTTGTTCTTGCATCCTCTAGTCCTTCTAGTTCACCTTGCTTTGTGGGCAAACCTGGTTTCTTATCCCATCACTGATTCCAGCCATATAGCCCTTTCCTTCTTCACCCAGAGCATTCACAGCAGCTTCTATGGCTAAACACTTCATGTGTGTGTGTTTGTGTGTGTGTGGTCAGTCATGTCCGACTCTTTACAACCCCATGGACTGTAGCCCACCAGGCTCCTCTACCCATTGGATTCTCCAGGCAAGAATACTGGAGTGGCTTGCCATTTCCTTCTCGAAAATGCCTCTGATAGAAGGGTCAAAATTTGCTTTCAGTGTCCACTTCAGTAGGTTTCTGGCAGTCCATGGTTGGGAAAGAGATGTTTGACTTTGTCTTGAAGCAGCTGACCACCTCTGAGGCACCATAAACTCTTGAAGTATAATTACTGAGTAAAAGGATTTGCTTTTACAACACCTGAAACCTGATGCCAATTGGTTTATGAAAATATGAATTGACACTCCTCCAGGCGTGTTCAAATGTCTAACTTAAAGCTCATTACCAAAACTAAACCATTTTACTAAAAAAAAAAAAAAATAGAAATTTGATAGGCTACCAAAACTTATTTTGTTGCTTTAATATGCTTTCACTTGAATACTTGTGAGATCAGCTGAATATTTTTTCATATCTATTAGTTCTACTTTCTGTGTTTGAGAGCTTTGTTCTAAGCACTTACTTAGGTCTTGAATATTTATGTTTGTTACTGAAGTGGGGTGCCATTGCCTTCTCCATAAATATAACATATATAGTGTTATATATTATATGTTAAATATAGCATATATAGTACATACTGCATAGATTTTTACTGAAGACTGATGTTCTGATAGGGCATTAGCCTTTTATGAAATTATATTAACATGTCTCGGGGGTTTTCCTATTATGTTTTATATATTTGCAGATTGAGAATTGTTTTGGGGAAGTAAAAAACTTGTTTTGGTATATTCATTTATGATTGTCTGTAGCTCAGACTGCTCTTCTAGAAAAGAGCAGGCCTGCCCAGTGACCAGGTGTGTGTTCCAACCTCTAGCGGTTCGTCCTTTCAGGTTTTGCCTCAGCTTTTGGCTGAGAGTGCACTATTTTCAGGATGATATTCAGCCAGCGAGGGAGCAGTGAAGCCTGGCCATTTCTGCCCAAGATGTGATCCCACTGATGGGTATTTTTTTTGTCTAGAGCTGGAGCCTGAGGGCAGTTTCTTCTCAGGAAGAGAGACCCATTCGAGCCCTGATGAGCTGCTCTGCACCTCTGTTTGAAGTACTATATCAAAATGCAGCAAGGGGTGGACTGCGACAGAGACCTAGATGCTCAGCTCACATCATCCTTCAAAAATACTCTCACTGCCCAGTTAAACAGTACAGCTGGCAAACAACCTCCAGATACCGGTTCCTTCACAATCCTCCTCAGCTTTCAACCGAGGTTGCCCTTGTTCTCAGAGCAACTCTATCCAAATCTGGAGCAAGAAACTGGTTCAGGGGCCAAGTTGGTCCCCCAGCCTGGGACTGCACTCATGGGGAGTCTTGGGTTCATAGCTCCCCATGGGGCTAACTGGCTCCATTTAGGTCCACATTGCCAGCCTACTTCCTCCCCTTTACCTGGTATTACTTACTAGTAAGGTTTTCACATTCAAGCATTTTAAATATAAACCGTTATAAGCCTATTATATAAATATAAACCATTATAAGCCTAGAGTTTCACTTGCTGGAAATGGGCCTGAGCATGGAAAAGGCTACATGGAAAAAGGATACTTTTCTTTGTAAACCCTCTTCCACTATTTGATTGTTTTCATCATGGGCATGTGTTACTGTGATCATAATTCAAAATATCTTTAAATAAGCCAACATGTCTAGAAAAACATGGGACGATAACAATGTAGGTAGGCTAGCCAACAACAATTTGCTTTATAGTAAATAACTCTAAATCTGTTTTGAGAGCAAACTATTGAATCTGCTAATGGTACATACAGATGGTACAAAACAATAACCTTCTTTTTGGTGTTGGGTGTAATTTTAAATAGAATCTTTCTTATCATGCTTTAAAGTGACATCAATCTACTTATATGATCAAGCTCCATTATTACATTAAATTCCACATATTTCACAATGAGTGTAAACTGTAGAGGATGTCATCATTCAAGGCTTTATGTAAAATATGATTTTTTTTTTTTTTTGGTTCTTTGTAGGTGGGTAGAGAAATAATGGAAATAATTTCTCATACACAGATAACTGGCATATGTGAAATGCTTGCTAATTTGAGGAGGGAGGTGGGGAATAAAGGATGAAAAGAACAAAAATAATTTTGTCTGACTGCAAGTGACATACATTCAAACAATTGCTTTTTCAGAGTCCTCAGGCTTGTTTCTATTCAATGTTTGCTGAGCTTTAGAGAAGGCTGAATCCCACCATGGCAAGCTGCCATCTTTGTCAGAGTAAAGAGCTGTTTACATTCAAGGCACATAATAAGTGCAATGTGAAGTAAAAAAACAGTGTGAGTTCTATTATGGCTGATTAGCCCATTGTACAGTGTTTCAACTAACATCTCCCTTGTGCTAAAAATAGTGAGAAACCACAGGACATCAGGCAGCATGATCCATCAGTACTGTACTCTTTCGTGAGATTGCCAACAAAAGCTGCCTCTAACTCCCCAGAAAAATAAGAGAACCACTTACTAGCTTCAGTGTCCTCCCAAATATGTAGTTTATCTGAGCTGTTTGAGAATCTTTCAGAAAATGAGAGATACACCGCTTCTCACATGTAGATGTCTTCTTGGTAACTTCTTTTTCTTGATATAACACTTGATATGGATGTCATAAAAGTCAGTTGCTTGTTATAAAACTTGTTTCCTTAGCTGCTTCTTAATCCAAGGAACAGTGTCCTGAATGCATATATTGATGCATTGGCCACCAGGAGCCTAAATAAATAAATTAAATAAGTCTCTTTGTTTGAAGTGACAGAAGGAGAAGAGAGTAGTATGAATAAACTGAGTCCTAGGTCATTTCATCACAAAGTCAATAGCTTTTCTCATTGAAGGGGAGAAAACAAACTGCTTTCTATTCTATTGAAAGCCTGGAAGAATTTGCACGGCAGTAATCCCAAATCCAGAGGCAATCTGTTAACAACTCAGCATCACAGATCCTGAGACTCAACTGATAAGCACATTCTTCCCTGCACCTCCCCCAACATTAATCCTCTTAAAGATTGTGCTAAGTAATGAAAGGGTATGATGAAAAGAGGCCCCCCCCTTTTTTTTTATTACAAACACACAAAATGCTTGTGTAAATGTTTCATTAACAAACTGCTGGACTAGTATTTAATATCCTTTGCCTCCCTCCCCCTGGACCCCTCGGTAGGGGCTTCTGCCTGGAGCATGACTAAATGTGTGATTTACACATGTTTAAGAGAAACATTCCCACACTTGAATGCTGTTCCATGACAAAGGGAGAGGAGGGGCTGAGAGAGAGGTGTTGAACCTATTGTAGACATTTTAATTTACAATTCACTTTTTCTTAAATGGCCTTTAAAAGATGAATGACTTCCACCCACTTATCAGTCTATGTTTCATTTCTTAGTGTTCTTTCTAACTGCTGGTCTGAATGTAAGTGTCCTCAGTCGGATAATTTGAAGCTGGTCTTTTTAGAGACAAAGTTAGATGTGGTAATATTCTAAGAAAAGCAAAATGAATTCCAATATGTGTCCTTTGTGTAAAGAATCATTTTCCAAACCACAGGAAGACTAAAACAGATGACTTATCTTTACTTTGAACATGCTAAAGGATGCCAGATATTTTGTAGAAATATGCATCCTGTGTTTTTTTCTCTGTAGTCATCTAATTACAATCTGATGTTTCATGTTCTTTAGGCTAATCTAGTAAATCCTAACAGGATGCCTGCATTATCTGATTTTTTAAATATGGCATTTGGCTATTAAAATAAACTTTCCTTTCAGACAAGCAAGGTATGCTTATGGCACCTACTGAGATAAGTCAGTACCCATTAACAGGATGTATTGATACGACTTGAAGATACAGAATCAGTCTCTTAAGAACATGCGTGCTTATATGCTAAGTTGCTTCAGTCGTGTCCAACTCTTGCGATCCCATGGACTGTAGCCCGCCATGCTCCTCTGTCCATGGGATTCTCCTGGCAAGGATACTGGAATGGGTTGCCATTTCCACCCCTAGGGGATCTTCCCAACCCAGGGACAGAACCCTCATCTGTTATGTCTCCTGCATTGGCAGGTGGGTTCTTTACCACTAGCATCACCCGACACTTGGGACAAAGATTATTTGTATAAAAAAGAGGCTACATTTGTGTTCAGTTTCCTTATACATTAATTTCAAAGTTTGGAATCTCTTAGAATACAACACAGAAATTTCTTCTAAGGATTTGCCCAATAGCACTTATCCAGATGTGAATCCTGTATCAGGATTTAACTTAAACTGGCTCAGAGGTTAAAGCATCTGCCTGCAATTGGGAGACCTGGGTTCGATCCCTGGGTCGGGAAGATCCCCTGGAGAAGGAAATGGCAACCCACTCCAGTATTCTTGCCTGGAGAATCCCGTGGGCGGAAGAGCCTGGTGGGCTACAGTTCACGGAGTCTCAAAGAGTCAGACACGACTGAGCGACTTCACTTCACTTCACTTCACTTCACAGGCTTAAGAGTGTCTTTGTCTCAAGTGTTATTCATTTAATTTCAGTTTAGCATAAGCATCTGGCCACAGACGGGGTTACTCAAGTTGGGTCAGAACCACTTTTGGGTCAGCATGGATAGTTGTGTCTGGTCTCAGAGTGAATAGATTAATTTAGAGCAACAGTGCCCTGGGGGATAAACACTTAAATGAATTCAACCTTAGAAGAGCTGAAAACATCAATACCTTCATAAAGCCACTTTGATTTGTATTGACTACAGTTGGGCTGCTAATTCATATACATCATTGTTTACTTCACAGTGCTTTTAACATGACTTTTGATTTATAGAAATCATGATTCAATTTCTACCGAGAAGTAGTGAGCTCAGACCTCCCACAGATTCTTACTTTCTCTCTTCTGTGACAAAATTGAAAGAGGAACTCTCTTGTCACGGCATTTATTAGTGGTTGTGTAGCAGCTTACATGCACTTTTGGGAAAAAAAAAAAAAGATTTCATAGTAAAAGGTAATAGCAAAGTAGATTGCTCAAATAAGGGCAATCAGTTATCTAAGCATGTTATCAAAACCACTGATTTACACTGGGGCAAGGATCTACAAGTTAGATGCATTTCCCACTGAGAAAATCGCTGTTAACCACAAGAGAAAATTCACTGGACAAGACTATATCCTGTTATTTTTTTAATGCCAAGCCCTGATAGACTTTCACTTATAGGAACCACTAGGACACATTGCAAAGCTCCATAACTAATAAATCCTGTTCCATGCAAATTATGCAATGTGTATCTCCTAAGAGTTAGTTTTGTTTGCTTGATGGTCTGTCAAACAGAGACCCTAAAAATTCTTTTCTAGCAGTTCATTTCTTTCTAAGCCACTAAAACAAATGGCTTTAAGTCAAGCAAATAGGCTTCAGTGACCAGAACAGGATTTTGTTTTGTTTATGGATTAGTTCCCAAACTTAAATCAGATTTGAACTATTTTGGATTCTTTTTGCTAAAGTTGTATCCATAGGTACAATGGAATGAAGGTGTGAGTTTTATCAAGAAAAATGTTAATTACTCAAAGAGTTGCATGAAAATAATATTGAGGTAGACAAAGAAATTCAGACAATAAGACAAATGGTGACAGGAGAATGGGCGTTTCTTTTTTCCTCGGATAAGGATGAGCTGAAACACAACATACCCGTGGCTCAAGAAAAATTCACAGTTCTGATGGAGATAAACTTAGAAAGCCTCGAGACAGCCCAGACTCGTCAGATTCTCACAGTTAATTAAAGAAGTGAGTGAAGGCATCAAGGCTTGCTCCCATCTGCCTGAATAATTCACCGCCTGTATCCATTATTAAAACCCGTTACTTCTCCACAATGATTCCCAGCTCGAGATGGATTGGTCTCAGAACCAAGAGATAAATTGTAACAAGACCTACAGCTATATTAATAAATTGAAGTGAACATTTATTTGCTCATCTAATTAGAACTGTAGTTTTTCCAAATAGTGTAGTAATGCATTACCTTGACAGGCTGCACTACCTACCTTTTGTGAGATAAAATGAACAGGAGGGCTTTGCCCCAGATTTGGGGCTTTCTCTGCATAAAAAGTTCTTTGGTCACCGCTGTTCTTTTCAACCATTCATTCCATCACTATGCTCCGCTGATTCTATCTCTCCAGGATTGATGGGAGCTTAGCTTTTGAGGTACTTCGTCAGAGGCCTACAAAGAATTGTGCATATAGAACACACATTCTTCTTTTGTCCTGTCTCTCTTTCTAAAGGGTTGCAGGAGGGAAAAAAAAGAATGTAAAGGTTTTCCCTACCCCCTCCCATCTCCACTTCCCTTCATTAGGAGTACAAAGCATTAGAGCTCAGAGGTTCAAAGAACCTGTGCTTGGGGTTTAATTCCTGACTCAGTGGCTAACCAGTGCATAACCTCAGTTTCTTCCTCTGAAAAATGACACTAATAGTATCCATTTTTGCAAGATACATGTGAAGTTTAAAGAGAATGTCTGTGAAGGGTGGAACCAGAGTAGGTGCCTATCAGTGATAAGTACTATTATACATAGCAGATGAGACATTATTATCTAATTGGAAGAGACCTGATTTTTGCTATGGAAATCCTTTATAATGAGAAGTTTTATGTTGCTATACCATAATACTCATTTCTGAACTTCAGAAATTGAAGGCTTATATCTTTGCCCTTTGCAGGCAGAGGGCCTAGGACACAGTAGCTCATAGGACAACATAACCACAGTCATTGGTTTTTTACCACAATGATAAGTGTGGTTGTTATGTAAGCTCCTACAAAATAAACAGTTCCCTGCTGGACCTATGACCCTCTGAGGCATAAAGAAGCTAGAGAAGTCAGGCCCTCTGATTGATTCTACGCAACAATCAGATTCAAATTCATGCTCCTGCAGACTTCAGCCTTGTGTTCCCATAGGAGGAATGCACTCTTTCTTTCTTCAAATGAGTAGAAATTTTACTTACCACATACTTATTTGAAATTTTGAGGTCCAGTTGATGGAGGACTTTTCATTTTGATAAATGAGAAAATTTTTTAAATAAATTTCTGGGTTGTCAAAATGAGTACCGGCTCCTTTAATCTGTTCTTCACCTTGCAGATAAGGTGGAATATTACTGATGATATCTTCTTGCCAGGTACTGGCTGGGGTGGCCTCATTATAAGGAAGAGGATTAAACTTAGTTTGAGAAAAAGAACATTTTTCATTTTTTTCCTAGTGAATTTCAACTACTGAATAAGACAAACTTCACAGGTTTGTAACCCTTTGTGAAAGTAAAATTTAGAAAAAAAAAAAATAATTTGCCAGATATTAAATAAATTACTGACAGATCTTACTGTGCTCCTTTACAGTGGTTTTGCTTCCTGGGCAAAAGAGTAAATGAGACAAGTCAGTATTAAATTTTATGTTATCTAAACAAATAGTAATTGTCTGGAAGCAGGCTCTTAATCAATATAAAACAAAGGGAAGCAGAATTCTATTGAGATATTCATTCAATCATTCCTTATGCTGTATATTTCATGGAATATTTAAAGACCATATACATTGAAATAAAATTATTTTAGAGGTTTTAATAATTTTTTTAATTTAAAAAAATGCACATTTAAGGTAAAAAAAACTTCAACAAATACAGATTTGTAAAGTAAAAGTCTTTCATGCCTCCTATCAGAACAACCAATCTACTATTTAATTGTAAACATTATTAATAGCTGCTTGATCATGTTTCTAGAAACCTCCATGCATATACAATTACATGTGTATGCTTCCTAATTTGTTCTATATTATACAGATGAACTATACATATTTTATATATATAATTTATATTTTATAAATATTAATGTTGTATCTTGGATATTTTCCCCCATGCATCTATCTCCTTATTTTAAGGGTTGCATAAGGGGGTTTTTTGTTTGTTTTTTAGCATAGATATACTGTATTTTCTTTATTCCCCTGTAGATAGATATGTAAGTTGCTCAAAATTTTTTAGTTTTGTAAATAATGCTTCAATGAGCATCCTTAGAGCAGCATATTTGCTCATATAATATTCGAATCAATCCATTCCCATGTGTGAGTTTTAAAAAGATACTGCCAAGTTTTCCTCCAAAATATAGTTTTAAAAAAGATTTTCCCACTATTTTATAAGAAGTTCTCATACTTCAAAGAATACAATTAAAACCTAGTCAAATCACAGCAAATTATTCCTTTTTTGTGTGTGTATGTGACAAATGGAGTGTTCATTCATTGATTAGAGAATTAGCGAAGCACCTCTTTCAAAACAGGAGGAAATGTCTCAGGATGCCTGATCTGAACTCAGTCAATGCAATAGAGTTGCCAGGAACGTTATTTCAGAGGCTACTGCTGCTGCTGCTGCTGAGTCACTTCAGTCGTGTCCGACTCTGGGCGACCCCATAGACAGCAGCCCACCGGGCTCCTCTGTCCCTGGGATTCTCCAGGCAAGAACACTGGAGTGGGTTGCCATTTCCTTCTCTGATTTCAGAGGCTAATTAGAACTAAATCTTGAGACATTTCCACTATCCTAGAGACCTTCAAAAGGGTTTTTAGATTTTATTTTTCCTGATTACAATTGCCAAAGAACATACCAACACTATAACTCTTTGGCCTAATGGAAGAGTGAAATATAAAGTATTGATATCTTATTAAAGCTACATTACTTTTTTTTTTTAATGTGGAGCATGAAAAATTTAAGATTGGTGTAGGCATCTTTTCAAAGCTAGATTTTCAGAAGGAATTCAGGGGAGGAGAACAAATTGGGGTCTTCACCTTAGAATGGCTTCTACTTGAGGGACTTCCCTTGGTGGTCCAGTGGATAAGACTCCATGCTCCCAATGCAGGGTGCATGGGTTCAATCCCTGGTGGGGGAACTAAACTCCCACATACCACATGAGATGCCCTAAAAATAAATAAAAATAAACAGCAACAACAATAAGAATGGTTTCTACTAAAGATAGAGGAGAAGCTAGATGTTCAGCCCTGCACTGGAGACTCTATCAGTTCTTCCCCTTCTTCCATAGTCATGGAATCCACAACTTTTAGCTGAGCACATGGTGGCCCAGGTTAAAGACCTCATGCCGTGGTTGAGGGTGGACATATAACTAAATTCTGTCTGATAAGTTATGTGCAGAAATAATGTGTGCAGCTTCCAGAATTTATCTTTAAAGAAAGAGGATGCCCTCTTTCCCCCTCTTTTACCTTCTTATCTGTTGAAACGTACAAGTAGTTGAGAGTCAGCTTGGGTCCCTGTGACAAGCAGCTTAAAAAAACAATAAGATAGAAAGGCATCAAGGAACCATGGACTTTACAGCTTTCCTGCTTACACTCAGGCTATTGCAGGAGAGAGAGCTAAAGTTCTGTCTTTCTTTTTCATTATATTTTGAGTTTCTTTTCCAACCATCAAAATATCCTACCTATCGAAAAGTCCCAACTTTTGAGATTCTCAACAACTTCGATTGTAGGTCTTGAGTAAAACACTTTTTTAGCAGTGCTGGATTTTCTTCTGCATCTGTTTGTAGACTGTGTGTCTCTTACTCCTTTAGGGCTTTGCTAAAAGCGACAAGAAGGGTTCGACACATGCTAACATTCTGTATTACTTAGGAGTCAGTAGACAGCATTCCTAGAGTCTGAAAAGACATTTTGCCACATTTAATGTGGATCATCCCGCTTTACTCCCTGCAATAGTGCCTTCACCATCCCACCTCTTCCACAGAGCAAATTAAATAATTTAGGTTCTGTTAGTTGAAGCAACCTTTCCTTCTCACACCCCCTGCCAGCTCTGATACCATATTCTGTTTTAGTCAGGAATTACATTAAAAGATGCTTACTCCTTGGAAGAAAAGTTATGACCAACCTAGATAGCATATTCAAAAGCAGAGACATTACTTTGCCGACTAAGGTCCGTCTAGTCAAGGCTATGGTTTTTCCTGTGGTCATGTATAGACGTGAGAGTTGGACTGTGAAGAAGGCTGAGCGCCAAAGAATTGATGCTTTTGAACTGTGGTATTGGAGAAGACTCTTGAGAATCCCTTGGACTGCAAGGAGATCCAACCAGTCCATTCTGAAGAAGATCAGCCCTGGAATTTCTTTGGAAGGAATGATGCTAAAGCTGAAACTCCAGTACTTTGGCCACCTCATTCGAAGAGTTGACTCATTGGAAAAGATTCTGATACTGGGAGGGATTGGGGGCAGGAGGAGAAGTGGACGACCGAGGATGAGATGGCTGGATGGCATCACGGACTCAATGGACGTGAGTCTGAGTGAACTCCGGGAGTTGGTGATGGATAGGGAGGCCTGGCGTGCTGCGATTCATGGGGTCGCATAGTTGGACACGACTGAGCAACTGAACTGAACTGAACTGAACTGTGCTAATCAGAGAACTGAAAATTAGTGGCTTCATGTGGAGGAGGAAGGAGGCATGCCTCACATAGGGAGAATTTCAGAGCACCAGTATTGCTGGTCTCTGATTCTTTTCCCTTTTACCTCATAGCCTAGTGCAGACTGGCTAGTTGATTCCAGCAACTACAGAACACACAGAACAAAATGTGTGCCTCCTAGCAGCTTCTGTCCTACTTTAAGTAGCTATGAATAATTTCTTCTTACTATTGGCCAGATGTGCACTATGTGATCATCTTTAACAGCAAAGAAGGCTGGGACTGTGGCCTTCTAATCCAGGCACAGAGTTCTTCCACCAAATTAGGATCTGGGCTATGAAGAAAGTCAAAACGGAAGGTTCTTTAAGTTTACCTAAGTCATGAATCATTCTAAAAATTTAATACATTGATAGTTTATTGCAATGGAAGATTTTGTATTCTCCCAATCTAAGAAATGTGCATCCCCTTTTGTATTTCCATAAGAATCTATCAAACTTTTAAAGGGTCCGCTAAATGAAACACTTCGATCAATAGAGTCTCTCATTTGGGATTCTTTCTTTACTAAGAAATTCCAGAAAGGGACATTGCGCCTGAGTCATAGTACTAGTGTCAGAAATAACAGTGCAGTGTGTGAAAGAGCCATCAATGCCTAGTGCTCTCTTTTCTGGGAGGTGTCTTTTTGGCAAGAAAGCAGTGGATCTCATGCACTTAAAAAAGCATGTCAGAACTGCTCTCTGAAAAAGAGAGAAAAAGGGAAAGAAAGGGAAAAGGAAAACCTCAAAGTAGCGTGACTGGGTCAGGTAAGCTAATCACACTCTTTCTCCCTGAACCCCTAGGGGGTGTAGTGAAGAATTTAAATAAAACATGCTGTGCCTCCAGCCTGCTGTTAGTGATGTTCTGTGGTCACCATCATTTTTCTCCTTCTGGGAATTCAATTTGTCCCTATTGTGCCAAGGTCACGGATTGAAGGATCTTAGTGGCCATCAGGGCTATGCCTTTGAAGCAAAGGGTCAGTGCATTAGTACAAAAGGGAATTAATCCAGTGTGCCGGCTCACCAAACGGTGGTTAATTCATTTAAAAGGAATGACCAGGGTTCCTATTCTAGGTTTCCATCTGGACAATCAGAAGCCTCCCTTTTCCCAAACAAGAACTTCATTAATGAATATTCAACGGAAAATATTACTTCATTGTCAGCTCTAATTGCTAGCTTTACCTTATTAGTAGAAGCATTTCTGTGGCTGAGCCTGACATACATTTGTTTGCACACTGTTATTAGTCAAGACTCAGTGAAGTCTTGTAATTAACACCTCCACATTATCTCATGCAGTGAAAGCAAAGACGAAACCCGATGACTCACTTTGTTTTAGCTTTGCTCTTGTTTTCTGATAGAGAAGCACTTAAGGAGAAGTGTAAGCTCATCAGAATGCCATATGGAGCCAGCAGAAGCCATAAGAGGGTTTTCAGGAAGCAGTGCATGGAAGTTCATTAAGTGAGCAACACTACAATCAACATGCTGATTTAAACCTCTACCTGGCATTAATAAATTGCACAGGTACATTACCTGCATCGCACTTAGCAACCATTCCAGGTCACTGATGACGGATCCACAGTTCCCAAGAAACAGGAGAGATAACATATTCTCTGTAAACATTATGAAGTTAATGATTCACAGGACAATTAGATAGCTTTCAGAAACCTTATCAGTTTAGAGATAAAGCAGACTAAGACAGTAACTGTATTTTGATCATTCCTACCATTCAGAATACTATGTCTGAAAATTGGCTCCCTGTAGCTTTTAACTGATATTTTCGTAGAAAAAAAAGGCGGGGGGAGTGGAGGGGGAGAGAATGTCAACAGTTCATATTTCAGTTTTATATTTGGAAAGAGATCCTTTTCTAAATGCCTCTGTTTAAAAAAAAAAAGTGTAGCGAAAGAAATTTTAAAAGCCAAGATATCATCCTGTCTTTTTCATTAAATTAACAAAAAGCCTAGTTATTTTTTTATTTTTAAATGCAAAACTTAAGCACCAACCTTAACAGAGAGAGATACCATAATCCGAAATTTTAACAATTAAATCTGCAAAATATTTACTGTTTGCAAATAGTTCTTTCCTAATACAACTTAAAGTGAAAAGCAGCTACATTAGAAAAGGGGAATAATATATGCAATGGCATGGCAACCTTTCAATTAGAAATTATTCCCAAAGCTATTAAGTTAAAATTGCTGTTATGCACAACTTGTCCTAGCCAAATGAAAACAGGCTGAAAATTTTAACAGATCCCTGTCTGTTCTCAGGCTTCCCTGATGGTTCAGACAGTAAAGAATCCACCTGCAATGCGGGAGAACTGAGTTGGATCCCTGGGTTGGGAAGATCCCCTGGGGAAGGGAATGGTTACCTGTTCCAGAAATCTTGAAACAGTTTACCTTAGACTAGGACTCAAACCTGGCTGGAACTCGAACCTGCCAAAACCCAGTTTGGGACCTAAGCCTACATGGCTGAGACTCAAACCCAGCCAAAACCCACAGTACCTGGTTTCAGGTCTTAATGAAGCTCAGGTTCTTGATGTCTCATCACAGAAAGAATTCAGTGAGAGACAAAGTGATTTATTAAGAAGTGGATTTATTCAGATACAGAGAGAAGCACATTCCACAGACAGCATGTGGGCCATCGCAGAGAGTGAATGTGGCCCGTAAATTTGGCATGGTTAGTTTTTATACGCTGGGTAATTATATATGCTAATGAGTGGGAGGATTATTCCAACTATTTTGGGGAAAGGGTGGAGATTTCCAGGATATGGGCCACCACCCACTCCTTGGTCTTTTAACAATGCCCTGGGACTGTCATGCCACCTCTGGGTGTGTCATTTCACTTGCTGATTGAGGAGCAAGGTCTAGTCTTGTCTGCCATCTTGGTCCCGTTTGATTCTAACCAGCTTTATGATGTGTTCTTCTGTCATTCTTTCCAAAATTGTACCCTGGCCCTTTCCCTCTTGTTACAATCTTACCTTGAGAATTCCTTGAACAGAGGAGCCTGGCAGGCTACAGTCCATAAGGTTGCAAAGGGTCAGACATGACTGAGCAGCTTTCACACTATGTCTGTACTAAATTCCCAATATTAGAAAAGTATTCATCACAAAGAAACAAGAATGACCTGTCCATGCTATCCAAAGCAATCCACAGATTCGGTATAATCCCTATCAAAATGGCAATGGCATTTTCACAGAAATAGAACAAACAATCCTAAAATGTGTATGGAACCAAAGAAGACCCCATGTAGCCAAAGAAATCATGATAAAGATGGCTGGAGTCATCATGCTCACTGATTTCAAATTATATTACAAAGCTATAATAATCAAAACAGTGTTATTTGGGCACAAAAACAGATACAACAGAACAGAGAAAACAGAAATAAGCCTATGCTTATGTGGTCAATTAATCTACAACAAAGAAGCCAAGAATATACAGTGAGGGAAAGACAGTCTCATCAATAAATTGTGTTGGGACAACTGGACAGCTATATACAAAAATAATGAAACTGGACCACTATCTTATACCACAGACAGCAATGAACTCAAAATGCAATAAAGACTTAAACATAAGACTTGAACTCTGAAGAAAACATGTGTGTCAAGCTCCTTGACATCAGTCTTGGGGATGATTTTTTTGGATCTGACTCCAAAACAAGTGAGAAGACATCAAAGCTAAAAACCTTTTGCACAGGATAGGAAACCATCAAAAAAATGAAAATGCAACCTATGGAATGGGAGAAAATGTTTGCAAATCTTTTGTTTACTTTTGCTTGTGCTGGTGTTTTGTTGCTTTGTGCAGGCTTTCTCTAGTTGCAGCCAGTTGGGCCTACTCTTTGTTGCGTTGCACAGCCTTCTCATTATGGCGGCTTCTCTTATTGTAGAGCACAGGTTCTAGGCACGCAGGCTTTGGAAGTTGCAGCATGCAGGCTCAGTAGTTGCGGCTTGCAGACCCTAGAGCATGGGCTCAGTAGTTGTGGTACATGGGCTTAGTTGCTCCACAGCATGTGGAATCTTTCCAAACCAGGGATAAAACCCATGACCCCTGCATTGGTAGGCAGATCCTATACAACGCACCACCAGGGAAGTCTTGCAAATCTTGTATTGAATAAGGGGCTAATATCCAAAACACATAAAGAACTCACACAACTCAACAACAACAGGAAAAAAAAAAAAGCCCAATTAAAAAGTAAGGAGAGGATCTGAAGAGACATTTTCCCAAAACAGACATACAGGTAACCAACTAAAATGAAAAGATGCTCAGCCTCACCAGTCATCACAGAAAGGTAAATTAAAACCAGTGAGGTATCACCCCATACCTGTTTGAATGGCTATTGTTGAAAAGACAGGAAATAACAAACGTTGGCAAGGATACAGCAAAAATGTAACCCTGTGCACTGTTGGTGGGAAGCAACCACCGTGGGTAAAACTAAAAATAGGATTACCATAGGATCCAGTAATACCACTTCTAGGTATTAATCCAAAGAAAAATGAAAACACTAACTTGGAAAGATAAATGCATCCTCGTCTTAACTGCAGCACTATTTACAACAGGCATAACATGGAAACAGCCTAAGTATTCACTGATGGATGAATGGATAAAGAAACTGTGAGATACTGGAATAAGCCATACTGGAAAAGAATATTAAAAAGGACTGTATATGTGTATAAAACTGAGTCACTTTGCTATACAGCAGAGATTGGCACAGCATAGTATATCAACTATATTCAATTTAAAAAAAAAAAGGTGTGAGATAGATACAGACATACCTATACTTATCTATATACATATATAAGTAATTCAGCCCTGGTGGCTCAGCAGTAAAGAATCCACCTGGCAATGCAGGAGACACAGGTTCAATCCCTGGGTCAGGAAAATCTCCTGGAGAAGGGCATGGAAACCCTCTCTAGTATTCTTGCCTGAAGAATCCCACGGGCAGAGGAGCCTGGTAGGCTACAGTCCATGGGGTCACAAGGAGTCAGACACAACTGAAGCCACGTAACATGCACGCACGTAATTCAACCATAAAAAAGTAAATACAATAGTGTTATTTGCAAAAACATGAATGGATCTTGAAAGAACTGTGCTCAGTGAAATAAGGCAGAGATAGATAAATACTGTATTATCACATTTATATGTGTCATCTTTAAAAACAGAAAATAAAGCTCATAGACATAGAAAATAGATTAGTGGTTGTCAGAAGCAGAGGTGGGGATGGTGAGCAGAATGGGTGAAGTGGGTTGCTAAGAGAATCAATCTTAAAATTCTTATCACAAGGGAAAAAACTGTAACCCTGTACAGCAATGGATGTTAACTAGACTTAGTGTGGTGATAATTTCACAGTATATATCATATCATTATGTTTTACATTATAATGAATGTGTACTCAGTCACTCAGTCATGTCTGACTCTGTGACCCCATGAACTGCACCATACCAGGCCCCTCTATCCTCCACTACCTCCCAGAGTATAGCTGACACTAATATAACATTATGTCAATTATAGCTCTTTTTTTTTTAGAAAATGAGTGCCCACACGTTGCCTGGCTCCTTTGGAAACACTGCTGCTGGGTTTGTAACTGATCATGCCGTGAGGAAAAGGCCCTTTTATACTATACATGCATTTTATATCACCCTTATCATCCCTGTCATGCTCTGTATGAAATTGGTTTATCATTTTATGCCTGTACCTGGGCTGATGTAAACGACTGAGTAAGGACTGTTACTGCCTTCATGTCATTTGAGGAAATTATTAAACACAGCAGCTTCATCACTGAGATCCCAGGGGTGCTCTCCCAACTGCAGTAGGTATGTCTCTGTGGATACTCGCAGAGATTTCAGCAGGCAGGGCTTTGGAAGCGGTTATTTCCTCTCTGCCCAAAAAATACCACCATGAAAACGTTTTCATGTTCGTGTTGCTGCGCAGGTTTTAGTCATAGATGGCTGTTCTGCCCTCCTGGTACACTGCTGTCCCTATTGCACCAGAGCATAGTCTGAAAATAGCAACAGAGACTGTTTTGTGGCCAGTGAATAGGAAGGCTAATAATAGCATTGCTTCATTGTTTGGCAAGAACCCAAGGCTACCCTGGCCAAGGAGCAGCGCACACTGCAGTAACCAAATCATAAAATTTCTCCAGGGAATGGTGCAGCCTTTCAGAACATGTTTTATATTCTGGGGTTGCTTAGGAAGGAAATAGTTCAGAAGTTGTTTTGACACAGTGTGGTTTGTTTCCAATTTGAAGGCAGGGGGCAGGGCTGGAGAAATGAGGCAGGAGGTCAGTTGCACAAAGGATGCAAAAATGTGTGGGTAAGGAGTTCCTGACAGGTGGTGAGAGGGCCATGGCTCGGGAGCCCGGGCCTGGCGTGGAGTTTGTCCCTGGTGGGGAGTTTGTCCCCGTCTGGTTCCCAGTGCTCTCAGCCTCGCCTTCACACTCCTGTTATGTTTATTTCTGTTGAACTTAAAGAGTGACCTTTTCCAAACTGCAATGCATTGTTGACCCACATGCATTTCTGAGACCTAATTTCCCTGAATGCCTTCCTTGTTCCTGCAGAAGAGAACTCTGTTTGAGAAAATAGGAAGAGGCTGAGAGTAAAGAGCATTGGCATGGAAATCTTTGAGGCATTGAATCCTGCCTGCTATTAATAATTTAGAAGTATTTTTAATGCCCTGATATGGAAGGAAGGTTTTTTGACACCAAAGGCATCTAAATATTAATTTCAGAGGAATTGGTTGTTACAAGCAGTTAACATCCATTTTGTTAGTTGACCTCCCAAGGAAGGTTAATGCACTAAAATCTGGTCATTAAGTATAGTAACAAATGTTTTTTCAGTGAGGTTATTACTATCATAAACTCTAATCCATGGTTCACAGGCAGCAGCATCTAGTGCAGCGCTCTGACTAATGAAGAATTAACTATTTCTGAGCAGTTAATAAAGATTTTTTCCCCCACCAATCAACATACTCTACATGATCCTTATAATTACTAAAAGCATTAAGCTCTGGGTATGAGTTGCCCACATGTCAGACCAGAATTCTGCTCTGAGTAAATGACAAATGGCAAACCTAATCCCATTTCACTTAATTTTTTTTTCCTAACATGTTCACTGAAATAAGAAATAATGGAATTCCTAAGTATTAGAAAAAGATGGTCCAGTACGAAGCATTTGCTAAATGAGAATTGATGAGGTCTTAGTCATGTTTCATTGTGATGGAAGATTTTATACAGTAGTTTAGTTCTTGCTAGAATTGAGAAGCTAATTGGCTACAAACAGGGCTTTTGGGCTTGCTTGTTTATTTTTGTTTTTGCCTTTATTAAAGAGCATGCTCATCCACAAGAAGGAAGGAGGCAGATACTTGTGTAAGAAACATTCATATATCTTTCTCATCACAATAAGAGGGAAAAGGTACACCCTAACCTTTCTAAAAAGCCCCGGGGCAGTGTTCTGCTTTTCAATGGAAAGGTCGTCCAGAATTAATTAAAGTCACTTTCCCGCTGAGGACCGAGCATTTGGCTTTACTTTGAAGGCTCTAAGTTGCTCAGACCAGTTTCTTAGAGACCTGAATTTAAAGCAGCACAGCCAAGCCCTGGGTGAGCCTTTCAGAAGAAGTAATCTTCTGGAATCAGAAGTCTGAACAGCTAATACACTGAGGCCTTAAGGTGCCTCTAAAGACATAGGCCTGGAGAAGGCAGTGGCACCCCACTCCAGTACTCTTGCCTGGAAAATCCCATGGACAGAGGAGTCTGGTAGGCTGCAGTCCATGGGGTCCCTAAGAGTTCGACACGACTGAGCAACTTCACTTTGACTTTTCACTTTCATGCATTGGAGAAGGAAATGGCAACCCACTCCAGTGTTCTTGCCTAGAGAATCCCAGGGATGGGGGAGCCTGGTGGGCTGCTGTCTATGGGGTCACACAGAGTCGGACATGACTGAAGTGATTTAGCAGCAGCAGCAGCAGCAAAGACATAGGCCAGAGTTGATAGCATAAAATAAAAAGAATTGCCTACTTTCCCTGGGACGATCAACTCTCATTCACGTAGAATCAGCCTTCATATTGTCACCCTTTCCCCTCATTTTTAACTTCGGCTAAATCCTGTCTTTGATAGCATACCACCATAATGAACAGGAAGGAAGGGAAACCATACCTAGCCAAAATAAAAGGGACTTTATCTTATAGAAAAGAATATATATTTTGGAAAGGCTTACATTATGTATGAATGCCCCTTTAAAGGGGCAAATACATTGACACTACAGTCCACAGGGTCACAAAGGGTCAGACACGACTGAGCAACTAACACACACATACGCACACTAGCTCACCATCTCATAATATTTTTTGTGAAAGATTCAGTACATTCAGTTGAGTTCAGTTCAGTCGCTCAGTTGTGTCCGACTCTTTGCGACCCCATGAATCGCAGCATGCTAGGCCTCCCTGTCCATCACCAACTCCCGGAGTTCACTCAGACTCACATCCATCGAGTCAGTGATGCCATTCAGGCTTCTCATCCTCTGTCATCCCCTTCTCCTCCTGCCCCCAATCCCTCCCAGCATCAAAGTCTTTCCAATGAGTCAACTCAGCTTCAGCTTTAGCATCATTCCTTCCAAAGAAATCTCAAGGTTGATGTCCTTTAGGATGGACTGGTTGGATCTCCTTGCAGTCCAAGGGACTCTC
>SJYV01006435.1:1575840-1592691 GCA_006410875.1 Neotragus pygmaeus | reverse complement strand
CAGCACTTTCACAGCATCATCTTTCAGGATTTGAAATAGCTCCACCAGAATTCCATCACCTCCACTAGCTTTGTTCGTAGTGATGCTTTCGAAGGCCCACTTGACTTCACATTCCAGGATGTCTGGCTCTAGATGAGTGAGCACACCATCGTGAATATCCAGGTCATGAAGATCCTTTTTGTACAGTTCTTCTGTGTATTCTTGCTATCTCTTCTTAATATCTTCTGCTTCTGTTAGGTCCATGCCATTTCTGTCCTTTATCGAGCCCATCTTTGCAAGAAATGTTCCCTTGGTATCTCTAATTTTCTTGAAGAGATCTCTAGTCTTTCCCATTCTGTTGTTTTCCTCTATTTCTTTGCATTGATCGCTGAAGAAGGCTTTCTTATCTCTCCTTGCTATTCTTTGGAACTCTGCATTCAGATGCTTATATCTTTCCTTTTCTCCTTGGCTTTTCGCTTCTCTTCTAAATAACCAGTAGGACTGCACACATTAGGACTATAGGTACCACTTGTGTGTTTGGTACTTTGCTTGAAAATAACTACATCATTTCCCATTCACAGTGACAGCCTTTCTGAGTCTCAGTTTTCCCATCTGTAAAATGATATTATAATATCTACTTTGAGGAATAGTTGTAAAGACGAGTGATAATATACACCGTGTGTACGGAAAGGTCTAGTATGACTAGTACGACTTTGCCTTTACATAATGCCCATTGCTTTATGTATTTTGTGTTTTGTCAAAGTGAGTAGAATCCTGAAACACCCCACAAAAACCTTTTGGGTTGAAAATGAGACTCAAGGGAGTAATAAAATATTAGCCTGACTTCTGAGAACTGGGCTTTGACTGAGTCCAGCTCATCTATCATGACTCTCATTAGACACAGGCCTTTCCCAGTTACCTCAGCCAGAAATAAACCTTCCAACCTCTGTGTTCTAATTTGCTTTGTACTTTTCAAATACCATTCTTCACAGTCATTTTTTGCTTAGAGTAATTTGTAGATAGGTCTTGGATCTGTGTTCCCAATACTTGATGCAGTGCCTCAAATACAAGTACTAGAAGGAGTTCATGAATTTCATGAACTCTCATTTTTCCCACCTATATGATGGTTATTGCTGTTGTTCAGTGGGTAAGCTGTGTCTAACTCTTTGCAATCCCATGGACTGTAGCATACCAGGCTTCCCTATCCTTCACTATCTCCCAGAGTTTGTTCAAACTCATGTCCATTGAGAGGATGAGATGGTTGGATGACAACCCATGGTGGGTGAATGAATGAATGAATGATTTTGGAGGTCACCCACTCTTTCTTTATTTTATAGTGTATATTCCCTCCCACTTTTTTTTCTTTACTTCTGAATGAAGTCTCTAGAAGTTTGCTCAGCCCCCTCCCCACTATTTCCCTATGGTTGAACAGCTGAAAGTAAAAAGACAGCCAGAAGGCAGCTGTTTGGATGGCTAGATTGTTTTTAACCTGGGTGTTTGCAGATCAGTGGTTTCCCGCACTTTGACAAAGATTCTAAAGTGAACACAGTAGACAGGAAGATGCAGGTTGAGACCCTATAAAGATGAATCAAAGTGTCTTTTGAAGTCACTGTTTTCTCCATATCCTTATTGCCATATCCCTCATGGTTCATAGAAATCACAGAAAAGAGAAATTAACATTTCAGGATTACTAGTGATTTGCCATGTTAACCTTTGACATGCTCTTTAACCTCTTTAGACTTTAGTTTTCTCATCAACAATAATAGCTTACACAATTCTAATTACTTCATAGGCTTGCTAGGCAAATCACACAATAAGCGAGGCAAAGAACTTAATTGAGAGAGAAGTATGACACAAAAAATATTTGAACTAGACATTAAAAGAAGACTAGGTAAGCTAGTGTAACTTACTTTTCCTTAATGATTAATGTCATCTGAATCAACTTACAAATAATGAGAAAAATTAAATTTGCTTAAAAACAAAATACTATTATATTAAGAGCAGGAAGGAGCCATAGAAAGTTTGATTCATTGCAGTAACAGGTTAAGAATATTGCCGTAGTCACTCTCATAGCATTCTGTGTTCCCCATCCTCACAATGATTATCCAATACATTTAGAATAAACAACAAGGGAGATGCTATCAAATCAAAATGGTTAGTTTTCTAGTTAGATCAATGGTAGAAATCTAAGCTGTCCATTTAATACTCATCCCCTTCTCCTTAACATATGCATGTGATCATTATTTAATGGTGACCAAATGGTCTCAATGACTCTTGGCAAACTTGAACACATATAATTTCCATCTCACCGCCAATTCCAGTCGAAGCAGTTCTGAAATGGAGCGAATGCATTTAAGTGTTGGGTTGACATACAGTGCTAGTTCTTTCCTACTCATGAGGAAAGTGAAAGGAAAGTGAAGTCGCTCAGTCATGTCCGACTCTTTGCAGCCCCATGGACTGTAGCCTACCAGGCTCCTCTGTCCATGGGATTTTCCAGGCAATAGTACTGGAGTGGATTGCCATTTCCTTCTCCAGCGGATCATAAGGAAGAGGAATGCAAATACTTGGAAATACACAGTCAAGAGAATAATTGAAAATAGGTTCAATGTCTTCATCCTCTGAGAATTCATGTGAGCATGTGCGTGTTTGTAGTTGCTCTTTCATGAAATGTGTATGTGTCTGTTTTGATTCTGAGGCTTCCCTCTGCTGTATGTAGGTTTCACAGAGGGGTTCCGGCTTGTAAAGGTTAACCATGCAGAAATCAAGGCTTTGTGCATTTTTGCAAAGGTCACATTCATCAGCAGTTCCAGAAAGACTGCTGGGCAGGGCCCTGGTAACCACCCCATGATTGAACCATGGCTCTCTGGGTTTCATTTCCTCAAGAACGCTGCTACAGTCCCTGGTTGTGTCACCAAGAGATAAAGAGACTGCTCAGTCACTTGAAATTCAATTTGTACATTACTCAAATCCAGCCCACCTCTTTCCTTCATGGTGTTTGGCAGCTGCTTGCTGGCACTCTGCATTTCAAATGCCTGAGCTGCAGGAAGCTGTTTAATAAATGGCATAGGTTTTGATTAATGTACCAAACTGAAAATAGACCATGATGTAATGCATATCTTACCAGGAATCACAGATCAAACTGGACAGTGTCAAGGGACCATGCTGTAGCAGAGAGTTTTCTCCACAGAAATGTATTTTATGTTTTTTATAATACCTTGAAGGGTCAAACTGTAGAATGTATACATTTTGGACCTGGAAGCCTGCCCTGTCGGTCTAGGAATAGCAATTATAGTTGACCACACAAGAAGCTCCAGAGAAAATAAGATATTTGATATTGACTCCAGTGTATAAAGTGTCATCTATACCAGAAGTCTTAGTATGATTNTTGAAGGGTCAAACTGTAGAATGTATACATTTTGGACCTGGAAGCCTGCCCTGTCGGTCTAGGAATAGCAATTATAGTTGACCACACAAGAAGCTCCAGAGAAAATAAGATATTTGATATTGACTCCAGTGTATAAAGTGTCATCTATAGCAGAAGTCTTAGTATGATTTTTTTTTTCAACTACAGATAAACAGAAATACTAGTAAAATTCTGGTAGTATCTATAAACTCAGTTATTTTTTAAGTCAGACATTTAGTTTCATCTAGTAATCTAAAACCCTCATGTAGCCCTATGCATAAAGATACTGGTTTAAACTTTACTTTTTTAGTGGATGAGATAATTGTGATTCATCTTCCTTGGTTCTAGAGAAAAGGATCAGTAGAAAGAAAAACAATAGACTTGTATGCCAAGATTCCCTTATATTTGCTGAATACAATAGGCTTATATGCCAAGATCCCCTATTTGCTGAATCAACTTACAAATAATGAGTCATTTTTCGTAGTTAAGTGAATGATATTGAAAAGTTTAAAACAGAGTCTAGAATGTAATAAAAGGAGGAAATAAATGCATTGCTCTTAATTATTGCTAACTGAATCCGTACGTTGTGAGCTGCTTGAAATCACTTTGGGTATTTAGTCAAAGTAGTGTGTGTGTGTGTGTGTGTGTGTGTCTTAAGAGTTGTATGGTTGGGGTAGAAGGTGAGGGCAGTCATTCTCTCTTGCTGCAAACAGAAAATTAGACTACAGGAAATATTTTTCCCTACAGTTAAATTTCACTTTGCCACCATGAGAATTTGTATAATTTATGAATGAGCTCATACTCTGGTTCCTGTAAAGCAATTGACTTGTTAAGAGTTACACTGCCTGTGAGGGAGAGCTGACGTTAATACTATTGGGCTTTTTGGGTCATTTTTCCCCTGCAGATGCCTGTGTAATCAAAGCACTTTCTCAACTAACACAGCCAAGGTCATGGTTTCAATAAAAATAAGTTAACTTCAAGCAGAGCAAAACTCTTCCAGCCACTGTCCACAGTTCTAACCAAGCCAATTGTTTACCAAGAGATTATCAATTAAGTAAAATCTACCATCAACATTCCATGCCTAAAACCAAAAAGTGCTTAAATCATGCTATCCAGACATACCTTGTTTTCTTCCACTTCACTTTATTGCATTTTGTGGATATTGCATTTCTTATCAATTAAAGGTTTGTGGGGATCCCACACTGAGCAAGTTTGTCAGTGCCATTTCCCCAACACCATTTGCTCGCTTTGTGTCTTTTACCTTTTGGTAATTCTCACAATATTTCAGACTTTTTCATTATTGTTATGTTTGCTATGATGGTCAGTGACCTTTGATGTTACTTTTGTCATTGTTTTAGGGCAAAATGTACCACAACCATGTAAGCAGCTCGGGTAATCCATAAATGCTGCGTGTGTTCTGATTCTTCCACTGTCCAGCTGTTCCCCTGTCTCCCTATCCTTGGGCCTTCCTATTCCCTGAGACACAATAATATTGAAATTATACAGATTAATAACACTACAGCGGGCTCTAAGTGCTAAAGTGAGAGGAAGGTTGTATGTCTCTCCCTTTATTTATCTTATTTATTTTTATTTTTGGCTGTGCTAAGTCTTTGTTGCTGCGAGAAGGCTTTCTCTAGTTGCAGCAAGCAGAGGCTGCTCTCTACTTGTGGTGATTAGACTTCTCACTGCCATGGCTTCTCATGTGGTAGAACACAGGCTCTAGGCGGATGGGCTTCAGTAGTTGCAGCTCACAAGCCCTAGAACAGAGGCTCAGTAGTTGTGGTGCGCAGGCTTAGTTGCTCCATAACATGTGTGATCTTCCCGGACCAAGGATCATACCCATGTCCCTTGCACTGTCAGACAGATTCTTAATCACTGGACCACCATTTTAAATCAAAAGTTAGAAATAATTAAGCTTAGTGAGAGATCTAAATCTGAGACAAGTTGAAAGCGAGGCCTCTTGCGCCAAATAGTTAGCCAAGTTGTAAATGCAAAGGAAAAAGCCTGGAAGGAAATTAAAAGTGCAACTCCAGTGAATATGCAAATACTAAGAAAGGAAAACAGCTTTATTCCTGAGATGGAGAAACTTTTAATAGTCTGGATAGACCATGACCCATAACATTCCCTAAATCAAACCAGTACAGAACAAAGCCCTAGCTCTCTTCAATTCTGGGAAGGCTGAGAGACATGAAGAAGATGTGGGGGAAATGTGTGAAGCTGGCAGAGATTGGTTCATTAGGTTGAAGGAAAGAAGTTGTCTCCATGATATCAAAGTATGAAGTGAAGCAACAAGGGCTGATATAGAAGCTGTAATAAAGTTATCTGGATGATCTAGCTAAGATGATGAATGAAGGTGGCAGCTGAACAACAGAATTTCAATGTAGACAAAATAGCCTTATCTGCAAATAAGGTGCCATCTAAGACTTCCATAGCTAAAGAGGAGAAGTCAATGCCTGGCTCCAAATCTTCAAAGGACAAGCTGACTCTCTTATAAGGAGGTAATGCAGCTGGTGATTTCAAGTTGAAGCTAGTGTTCGTTTACTATTCTTCCTGGGATCTTAAGAATTATGCTAAATCATTCCATCTGTGTTTTCTAAATGGAACAACAAAACTTGGATGACAGTACATCTGTTGACAACATGACTTGCTGAATATTTTTAGTTCATTGTTGAGACCTATGGCTCAGACAACAAATCCTTTCAAAATATTACTGCTCATTGATAATCCCATGATCACCAAGGGGCTCTGATGGAGGTGTACGATGAGATTCATGTTGTTTTCATGCCTTCTGACACAGTATCCGAAGATCAAGAAGTTGTTTCAACTTTTAAGTCTCATTCTTTAAGAAACACACTTTCAAAAGCCTGTAACTACCACAGATGGTGAATCCTGTGATGAATCTGGCAAAATAAGTTGAAAACCTTATGGAAAAGATATACCATTCTAAATGCCATTAAGAACATTAGTGATTTATGGGAAGAAGTGCAAATATCAAGCTTAACAGGAGTTTGGAAGAGAAATTGATTCCAACCTTCATGGATAATGTTGAGGGGTTAAAGATGTCAGTGGAGGAAGTCACTCCAGATGTGATGGAAATAGCAAGAGAACTAGAATTAAAAGTGGAACCTAAAGATGTGACTGAAATGCTTCAATGATAATAAAAACCTTAATAGATGAGCAGTTATTTCTCGTGGATGAGCAAAGAAAGTGATTTCTTGAGATGGAATTTACTGCTGGTGAAGATACTCTGAAGATTACTAAAATGACAACAAAAGATTTAGAACACATAAACTTAATTGATAAAGCAGCAGCAGGATTTGACAGGATTAGCACTAGTTTTGAAACTACTATGGATAAGCCATCAAAGACCATGGCATGCTGCAGAGAAATCATCTGTGAAAGGAGAAGTCCTTTGATTTGGCAAACTTCATTGTTGACTTATTTAAGAAATTGCCAGTCCCACCTTTAGCAACGACCACCTGATCAGTCAACAGCCATCAATATCAACTAGTTTTTCCTAGTGTATTCTATTCATCAGAGTTCTCCATAGAAACAGAACCAATAGGAAGTATATATTTAATTTATACAATATATGTAGAAAGATTTGTCATAGGAATTGGCTCATGTCATTATGGAGAGTGAGAAAGCCCACAGTCTGCCACGCACAAACTGGAGACCCAGGAGAGTTAGTGGTATAATTCAGTTCAGATCCAAAAGCCTGAAACAAGGAGTGTGATGTCAGAGAGCAGGTTGACAATAGATATCTCAGCTAGGGCAGAGAATGAATCCATGCTTCCTCTGATTTTTTTCCCCCACTATTGTTTTTGTTCTATTCAGGCCCTTAATTGATTGGATAATGCCCACCCAAATGGGTAGGCTGTCTTCCTTCTTCCTCTACTGATTCAAATGCTAATCTCATCCAGAACCTCTCATATACACACCCAGTTATCTGGGCAGGGCTTAGCCTGGTTGGGGCTTCCCTGATGGCTTACCTGGTAAAGAATCCACCTGCAGTGTGAGAGACCGGGATTCAATCCCTGGGTTGGGAAGATCCCCTGGAGAAGGGAAAGGCTACTTACTCACTCCAGTATTCTGGCCTGGGTTGCAAAGAGTTGGGACACTTCTGAGTGACTTTCACTTAGCCTAGTTGAGTTGACACACAAAAGCAATTGTTGCTCACATGACTGTTCTATGTCAGCGCGCAGTAGGCACTGAAGGCAGCAAACCACTGAGCCCCACGATTCATGTTTGCTGCATGGTCTTCCTCTTGGCTAAGTTCATTCTGAACTTCATGTAAAGTTCTTTGAACCTGGTTCTTTTTCAGTCTTTGCATATGTTTCCTTATCATTGTAATTTAGCAACCTTGGGTCTTCCTTTTATCTTCTTCCATAGTCTACTTTTTTTCTTTTTAAGATAAAATCCTATACTTGCTAATGTATTTATTTATTAGGAATTTGGAATGTGTTTTTAAGTGCCTTAGTATTTTAAGATTATTGTTATATTCTTGGTACTCTGGTTACAAAGTTGCATAATGATCTGACCCAACTCTATTTAGTCAAAGAATCCTATTATTTCAGTGTGTGATTTTTTTGAACATAAAATCTTTCAGGAACACATGCATTGCATAATAGCAAAAAAGCTTATATATGGCACCTCAAGTCTGTGCTTTCTGAGACCAGCAGCAAAGATTCAACAACTAATAAATTATATTTCAGCAACTAATGAATTTGTATTTCTAGACATCAGAATCATGATTGCAGTATTCATGAGTCGAACTCACTCAAATGGAGTGAGTACCCTTAATATGCCCATGAGATTATTCCTTACAAATATCTTTTAAAGGGCAGCAAAACTTAGAAGTTGGAAAATATTGATTTCATTACGTGAAATAAACTAAACGTAGTTGACTCAACTATTAGCCTATACTAGGTGGTTTTAGTGTTAATTTCAGTATTTCACTTGTAAAATGGTGAAATACCTAATCACCTATGGTTTATGGGGTGAATAATCTTGTTCATTGACTGCCCCATGATCCTTCTGCACTCCCTACTGATCCATGCCCCACATGCTAGACTGTGGACTTTGTTGTACCATGCTGATTGCAGAGAATTTTTCTTACTTTTTATTCACTTTAAAGTTAATTTTTAAAAGTCAAAGTTTTCATTGACAATATTATATTAACAAACTCATATTATTTCAGTTTATATTTGAAAAGGACCATAAAGATGTGGCCTCAAATTTAGACAGGCTTAAATTTCCATCCATATCATTAAAACAGTGATACTAAAAGTACAACACACAAGCTCATGGCAGACAAAGGCCCATTTAAGTATGATGTTTCCTAATCTAAATCATTTAATAATTTAGTGAGATTTTTCAATAAGGATTGAATTCAGATTTGTACACAAAAATGGTATACAGAGGCTCATTTGTGCATAAACAAAATATATTTGACCTGATCATAACTGAGTATTTGGTGCTAGCAGAATAAAATATGACCATTTAAATGGCCTGTGTGACCATATAGGCCTGACAAAACAGTCCTCAGCCAAAACCAATCACTGTCCCAATACTCATGCATTGTGGACTCAGTCAGAGAAATGTGTATTCAGACTTGATGGCCTTTGTGTTTACTGGGACTTTTCTTCTTCCTCTGGGCCCTGCCAAGCTGACCCTAGCCCCCTTTGAAGTCTGTACTAACCCTAAGATCAGAACAGACGCACTGGGGTGGGTTGGGAAGGAGAGGAGAAGAGAGCTCATTAAGTGCTTACATTTTTAAAACATTTTCAGTGGATGACAATGATTGTTGAGTTCTACCTCTCCATTCATAGGTTTAAAAGTTAACATTCTAAGATACCAACTTATTGTTATGGTAACATGAATGCTAGTGTCCAGGAAAAGAACAAAATGTTTTTGAATAACAAAATTAATTAATATTGTATCACTGAATTTAAAAAATAGAAGTATTCAAAATATGTTTAATACATCCCTTTCTCCTTTTTGAGATTTTTTTTTTACTTACGATCTTGAGCACATGGTTGTATATTTTTATTTATCCTGTACTTGCCACAAAATAGAGTGTTGCACAGGTTTTTTTTGTTTGTTTGTTTGTTTTTCATTTAAACAACAGTTTTTAATGATTTCTGTATGCCAGAGTTACTGTGCTAGGAAGTTGAAATGTAGCAATGCCTAGACAGTTTCCACTATGATGGAAGAGACAGAACAAATAGGAAAATAAATGAGCAATCGAGATTGCACTCAGGGCTATGAAAAAAAGGAGAGAAGGCAATAAGATGGAAAGAGAAAGAGTGAGAATTTACTTTACACAGAGTTATCATGAAGGCCTCTCTGGGTGGGTACCATCTGGGCAGAGGCTGGAGGAAGCCAGCAAAGCAGAGGTCCGGGCATCAGGAACAGCAAGCACAAAAGTCCTGAGGAAAGTGTAAATGTAACCTGTTAATTATTAGTTTATGTGCTTCCTTATCATATTACCAGCAGAGGTATTATGTCATCTGGGCAAGAGCCATTATGTGTGTGTTGTGTGTTTGTGTGTGTGTGTGTGTATGTGTGTGTATTTCTATATTTGACTGTGCTGGGGCTTAGTTGAAGCATTAGGATCTAGTTCCCTGACCAGGAATAGAACCTGGGCCCCCTCCATTGGGAGCATGGAGTCTTAGCCACTGGACCACCAGGGAAGTCCTGCCATTATGTGTTTATAATCAAATAAGTGAGTGAGTGAGTGAGTGAGTGTGTGTGTGTGTGTGTGTGCTGAGTCATGTCTGACTCTTTGTGATCCATGGATTGTAACCTGCCAGGCTCTTCTGTCCATGAATTTTCCAGGCAAGTATACTGGAGTGGATTGACATTTCCTTCTCCAGCAGATCTTCCAAACCCCAGGGACTGAGCCTTCATCTCCTGCACTGGGAGATTCTTTACCACTGAGCCACCAGGAAAGCCTCAATATCATCATTACTAATAGTTAACATCTTTTGCTCTTAGTATTCTCTGCAATCTACATACTTTGCCTATGTTACCTAATTTAATTCTCACAACAGCCTTACAAAGTAAATGAGGGAGCTGAGGTTTAAGGTGAGTGAGTAAGTTGCCCTTTGTTACACAGTTGATGTGTTAAACTGCTGATCTAGAATCTGAACCCAGGCTTCCTGAAGTTAACAACTCTTATAGTTAACCATCTGTTGTGGACTGACTTGCGTTTCTCCCAAAGCCCATGTGTTGAGGCTCTAACCACCAGTATTTGAGAATCTACCTGTATTGGGAGATAGAAATTTTAAAGAGGTGATTATATGAAAATGAAGGCATTATGTGGGCCCTAGTCCAATATGATTGTTGTCCTTATAAAAAAGAGGAAATTCAGACACAGAAGCCTTCACACACAGAGGGAAGACCTTGTGAAGATATAGAGAGATGACAACCATCTACAAGCCAAGGAGAAAAACCTCAGAAGAAACCAATCCTGCTGAGGCCTTGATCTCAGACTTCTAGAGAACTTCCAGAAATGGTGAGGAAAGAAATCTTGGGCATCCCTAGCAACCTAATATGCCATTCTCTGAGGCTAACAGACAAGAAGTGAAGAACATTTTTTTAGCAGCACCATTCAGTTCAGTTTAGTTCAGTTCAATTCTTAAACTGATGGGAATACCAGACCACCTGACCTGCCTCTTAAGAAACCTGTATGCAAGTCAGGAAGCAACAGTTAGAACTAGACATGGAACAACAGACTGGTTCCAAATAGGGAAAGGAGTACGTCAAGGCTGTATATTAATACCCTGCTTATTTAACTTATCTGCAGAGTACATCATGAGAAATGCTGGGCTGGAGGAAGCACGCCAGGCCTCCCTGTCCATCACCAACTCCCAGAGTCCACTCAAACTCATGTCTGTTGAGTTGGTGATGCCATCACCTGTCTCATCTCATCCTCTGTCGTTCCCTTCTCCTCCCACCTTCAATCTTTCCCAGCACCAGGATCTTTTCAAATGAGTCAGCTCTTCGCATCAGGTGGCCAAAGTATGGGGTTTCAGCTTCAGCATCAGTCCTTCCAATGAATATTCAGGACTGATCTCCCTTAGGATGGACTGGTTGATCTCCTTGCTGTCCAAGGGACTCTCAAGAGTCTTCTCCAACACCACACTTCAAAAACATCAATTCTTTGGTGATCAGCTTTCTTTATAGTCCAACTCTCACATCCAAACATGACTACTGGAAAAACCATAGCCTTAACTAGACAGACCTTTGTTGGCAAAGTAATGTCTCTGCTTTTTAATATGGTATCTAGGTTGGTCATACCTTTTCTTCCAAGGAGTAAGTGTCTTTTAATTTCATGGCTGCAGTCACCATCTGCAGTGATTTTGGAGCCCAGAAAACAAAGTCTGTCACTGTTTCCACTGTTTCCTCGTCTATTTGCCATGAAGTGATGGGATCAGATGCCATGATCTTAGTTTTCTGAATGTTGGGCTTTAAGCCAACTTTTTCACTCTCCTCTTTCACTTTCATCAAGAGGCTCTTTAGTTCTTCACTTTCTGCCATAAGAGTGGTGTCATCTGCATATCCGAGGTTATTGATATTTCTCTTGGCAATCTTGATTCCAGCTTGTGCTTCATCCAACTCAGCNAATGTCTCTGCTTTTGAATATACTATCTAGGTTGGTCATAACTTTCCTTCCAAGGAGTAAGCCTCTTTTAATTTCATGGCTGCAATCACCATCTGCAGTGATTTTGGAGCCCCCCAAAATAAAGTCTGACACTGTCCACCGTTTCTGCATCTATTTCCCATGAAGTCATGGGACCAGACGCCATGATCTTAGTTTTCTAAATGTTGAGCTTTAAGCCAACTTTTTCACTCTCTTTCACTTTCATCAAGAGGCTTTTTAGTTCCTCTTCACTTTCTGCCATAAAGGTGGTGTCATCTGCATATCCGAGGTTATTGATATTTCTCACGGCAATCTTGATTCCAGCTTGTGCTTCTTCCAGCCCAGTGTTCCTCATGATGTACTCTGCATATAAGTTCAATAAGCAGAGTGACAATACACAGGCTTGACGTACTCCTTTTCCTATTTGGAAACAGTCTGTTGTTCCATGTCCAGTTCTAACTTGCTTCCTGACCTGTATATAGGTTTCTCAAGAGACTTTAACTATCATTAAATGCCAGGAGTAAAGAACCCACCTTTCAATGCAGGAGACATAAGAGATGTGGATTCAGTGCCTCAGTCAGGAAGATCCCCTGGAGAAGGACATGGCAACCCTCTCCAGTATTCTTGCCTGGAGAATCCCACGGACAGAGGAGCCTGGTGGGCTACAGTCCATAGGATCGCAAAGAGTCGACATGGCTGAAGCCACTTAGCATAGCATGCACCATTAAACATGTGACTCTTGAAAGAAAACTTTATAGTTCTTAAAAAAATTTAACAAAATGTGACAAGGTTACACTTATCCAGCCTGTGACAATAAAAGCAAGCATCACTTTATTAATAATAGAATATATATATAGCACAGTTTCATACTAACCATTCTTTTTGTGATCTAACAAAGCTCATTTGTTCTACAAAGCTGTCCATCAGTGAACACATTCTAGGTAACAACCTAATTTACCTCAACCTGATTAATACTTCTTTTTTTCTGCTAGAACACAATATATATTATAGAAAGTTCTAAAGTTTCTTTTACTCTTTAGAGCTCTTTGTACCTGAAAACAAAGATAGTCCTGTATTACTTTTAATATAATCAATAGCTCATCATTAACCCTAAGCCACAAGAATATACCTGTATCTGCTTAGAACGCCATCATCAAAAGATCAATTTATTGCTCACATGACCTATACCAGTTTCTATAGACTAAAAGGTATTTCTTCAAGTAAATGAGGCTTCATGATTTAAATGAACTTCCATGGAACACATAAGGTCAAATAATGTGATATAACAAAAAATATATTTGGTGTTTGTCCCCATTCCTAGCAAATAGCTTACAAATCCTTGTGAAACCCTGAGTAAAAGAAATCTTTGTTATGCTAATAAGGTGACTGAATGGGGGCCCTTACATAGCTTCAAGATGGGAATAGTCCCTGGGGAGATCCATCTTGTGATGGTGAATATAGGGTTAAAACTTTGGGCCAGCCCAACCTGCCTTTCAGCCCAACAGCCAGCCTTTCAGCATAGGTGGTGATGGAGCTCTTTATTTATTTTCTGAAGCTGTCACAGTGAATCCCCAGTCATTTACTGACCCATGGATTCTGTAAGGTAGCCACGAATCTTCTCTACAAATACTGCCCCCACTCTGGCCAGTGCCCCTCGCTTTGTCTCTTCATGTGAATGTTCTTTGGCTACCTTAGTGGAAACAGACCAATTTCCTCCTCATCCTCTGAATCCAAGTGAAAGTAAGATTATTTACTTTCTAGCTTCCCTGGTGGCTCAGAGGTTAAAGCGTCTGCCTCTAATACAGGAGACCTGGGTTTGATCCCTGGGTCGGGAAGTTCCCCTGGAGAACTTTCTAGCTTCCCTGGTGGCTCAGAGGTTAAAGCGTCTGCCTCTAATAGAGGAGACCTGGGTTCAATCCCTGGGTCAGGAAGATCCCCTGGAGAAGGAAATGGCAACCCACTCCAGTATTCTTTCCTGGCGAATCCCATGGATGGATGACCCTGGTGGGTTACAGTCCATGGGGTCGCAGAGTTGGACACGACTGAGCGACTTAACTAACTAACTAGGTGCATGCAGTTAAAATGCCCGGTTCAGATTTGTGAAACATCAGTGCATGCTAGTGACTTTTGAGAGGAGTCATGTTTGAATGCCCGTTGATGGTTCAGTTCAGTTCAGTTCAGTCGCTCAGTCGTGTCCGACTCTTTGCGACTCCATGAATCGCAGCACGTGAAAAACCAGTTGATGGGGGTAGGGTGCAAATCAGACATGCAGTTACAACTCAGGTTTCCAGGGGAACCAGGCAGAGAGAAAAACAGGTCTTATATATATGAGTTGGATTGCACAATTTAGTTTTGCCATGGAGACAATTTCCATAAAGTAGGAAAAGTAGAAAGTTAAGGTTATTAGGGATCATTCAGGAGAGGAAAGTGTATTTTTTGGAAGCAGAAAAATGTTCGAAACTCTTCCTCACTTTTGATGTTTAGCAGATGCTCCAGTGTAATCACAGGCTTTGGAGTCTGGGGAAGAGGTATGGGAAATGGCCCAGGTGACCCCTGACTCCATACTCTGCTCCTTCATCCTTCCCTCCCTTCTCCCTTCCAGCAAAATACACTCTTAAAGCCAGCATCAGAGTTGCTCAATGCATCTCAATGGTGTGTGCTATTTCTGAGGTTGCCCTGTAATAGAGGGCAGTCACCTTTACTTGGTGAGACCAAAATGAAAGCCAAACACTTTCCATGGGCTTTTGAAAGATGATGCTTGTTTGACGATGTTCAGCAGCCTAAAAACTGTTTCTCGTTTCTTTCAACAAAGTCTAGTTCTTCCTTCAATGATTTTGCACAAAAAATAAAATTTTCTTGAAAATGTTTTGACCAAGATAAAATTAAAGGGATCTCTTTAGTTTTCTTTCTACTGCCACACACAAGGTTCCATCAAAGCTAGGCACAAAGAGTAGCTTGGGTGGTTTCTAAACTTCCTACATATGCCCTCCTCTGATTCTAGCCAGCTCTGCATTCATTTTGCTCATTATCCCCACTAGCTTCCTGCTTATTTAGAACTTGAAAAGACTTCTGTGTTTCATATACTCTAACACTAAAGCAAGCGTATAATAGGTACCATTCACTGAAGGCCTGCTGAGTGCCGTTGTGTCCAGTTTTAGGACATTTGCAAACATCTCATTTAATCTTGCCAGCATCCTTTGAGATAGGCATGATCGCATGTTTATAAACAAAGCGAGGGTCAGCAGACTAAAGCATCTTGCCCTGGCTTCTGCTGCCAATGCACAGTGTAGATGCACAGGACTTGAATGCAGGTTTCCTGACTCTGCTCCTAGATGTTGACTACCTGAGTCCTGTCTCAAGCAGCACAGGTCTCTGAGCCCCTCAGGCTTGCAAATATTTCCAAGTGGCCTCATCCAGAATGGCGGAGTTCACTCTGGTGACATCCACCTCTGTATGAGAGTGTTCCTTTCTCTTTTTCCCTTTTGCTTACTTAAGCAAAGGAAGCTGTTAGAGGAGAGTCAGCCCTTGATCATCCGTAATTGCTCTGTTCAGTTCAGTTCAGTCACTGAGTCCTGTCCAACTCTTTGCAACTCCATGGACTGCAGCACGCCAGTCCTCCCTGCCCATCACCAACTCCCCAGAGCTTACTCAAACTCACGTCCATTGAGTCGGTAATGCCATCCAACCATCTCATCCTCTGTCGTCCCCTTCTACTCCCACCTTCAATCTTTCCCAGCATCAGAATCTTTTCAAATGAGTCAGTTCTTTATATCAGGTGGCCAAAGCATTGGAGTTTCAACTTCCGCATCAGTCCTTCCAATGTATATTCAGAACTGATTTCCTTTAAGATGAACCTGTTGCATCTCCTTGCTGTCCAAGGGAGTCTCCAGAGTCTTCTCCAATACCACAGTTCAAAAGCATCAAAAGCATCAATTCTTTGGTGCTCAGCTTTCTTTATGGTCCAAATCTCACATCCATACATGACTACTGGAAATAGTAGTCACAGCTGTGACTAGACGGACCTTTGTTGGCAAAGTACTGTCCCTGTCTTTTAATATACTGTCTAGGTTAGTCATAGCTTTTCTTCCAAGGAGCAAGCGTCTTTCAATTTCATGGCTGCATTCACCATCTGCAGTGATTTTGGAGCTCCCAAATTAAAAGTCTCTCACTGTTTCCATTGTTTCCCCATCTCTTTGCCATGAAGTAATGGGTCCAGATGCCATGATCTTAGTTTTCTGAATGCTGAGCTTTAAGCCAACTGTTTCACTCTCCTCTTTCACCTTCATCAAGAGGCTTTTTAGTTCCTCTTCACTTACCTTCTCACTTGTAAGTAAAATGAGGGCTTCCGTGGTGGCTCAGCTGGTAAAGAATCTGCCTCCAATGTGGGTTACCTGGGTTGGGAAGATCTGCTAAAGAAGAGAACAGCTACCCACTCCAGTATTCTGGCTTGGAGAATTCCATGGACTGTGAGTCCATGGGGTCACAAAGAGTTGGACACGACTGAGTGACGTTCACTTTCACACCTCCTGGGAAGACTGGACCAGGGGGCTGGAGATTAAGTTGAGCCACAGTGGCCAGTAAGCCGATCAACCACACCTGTGTAATCAAGTAAAAACTGGATGGCAAGACAATAGAATGTCCTGGACTGAGAAGACAATGAGCTTGGAGGGAGACATACTGACTTCACAGAGCGGCAATGTGGGAACTCTGTGCTCCCTCCCAGGCCCTGCCTTGTATCCTTTGTAGTAAAACTGAAATCATAAGTAGAGTGTTTTCCTGAGTTCCATGAATGGTTCTGGAGAATTATAAAATTTGAGGGGGT